>JAODAL010002771.1:0-187840 GCA_025379985.1 Phyllomedusa bahiana | reverse complement strand
AATGCGCTGCGCTTAAACCCGGTGGCTTTATATATAAAACCGATGCCTTAGCAGGCGCTCATTGATATTGCACCTTATAATCCGGTGCGCCTAATAGTCCGAAAAATACGGTAAATCAAATGATGCTTGTCTTATTCCCACATTAATGATATCCAGCTACTAAGCCATCATGGGGCTATATTTACTATGGCAGTTGCACCAGAATTTTGGTGCAATTTGCAATAAAATACTAGGGTAGATACTTCACGCCACATTTATTATGCCTTTTAGACCGTTTTTTTTTTTTTTTTTTACACCAAGTCGAAAGAGGCATAGCAGTGTGGGAAAGGGACATGACTTGACATGCCAGGGTGTTGTGCCACAAATATGCGGCAATCTTTTGGCTAAAATATAGGTATAAACTAAGCCAACTAACAGATGAGGTAAAGTTTAACAAATATGTCCAAACATGCACCCCATGTATTCACAGTAGGACTCTCCAGACTGTTTAAGTTTACACCATCTAAGTATCAGACAGCATCAGTAAAGCTGCCCCACAGTTGAACAGTTCTTAGCAATGATATGGAACACTATCGTCAAAGCCCTTTATCAGGTTGTGGAGGGGGAGGGAAGGTTTGAGAATTCATTCAACACCCCACCACAGCTTAACAACGGGCTTTGCAGTTCATAGCCCAAAACAGTGCGAAAAACTTCAAATATCATGTACTGACAACTGGAAATCATTAAAAAGTAATGAATCAATTGATGCTCATTTTACTCAGAAAGCTTTCCTTCCTTGATACTTTGCATCTGGAATTTCAACCATGGGCTATCCAGATATTGGACAGTCACCTATTTATATACAGTTGTAGAAAGCGTATTGTTGATACCTTGGAGAGTTGGCTACTGTGGTTACATCAGTATAATACAGCACTATTAAAGGGGTGTTCCTATGAAAGATCATTTGTGTAATAGATTAGTTTGTAATTTGGGTACAAGTCAACCCAGTTATAGAGTGAGGAAGATCTCCTCATGCTGTAACTTGGTCATCTTATAGCTAGCTATGAGCCGACTAGTTATGTGGATGTTGCTTCATTGGAACGTTCCTTTAACAAGGCACCTTATTTGGCTAATGTATATACTCTACATGAACCAAAACAAAAAAAAAAATTAAATGGATAAGGGTATGTTCACACGGTACTGTACGCGCCGCAATACATCGTGTGTTTCGGGAGCTCACGCTAATATGCACATACCCCCGTGGCGCAGGAGGGGAGGGGGGTCAAAATGCACCCCAAAATAAGCCTTGTGAACAAACCCTAAGATTATTTACCTGATTACTCTGCTACCTGTCAAGGTGTGCAATATATTAGGCAGCAAGTGAACTGCCAGACCTTGAAGTTGATGTGCTAAAAGCAGGGAAAATGGACAATTGTAAAGACCTGAGCGATCTTGACAAGGGCCAAACTATGATGGTTTAATGAATAGGACAGAGTAACTCCAAAATGGCGGGTTTTGTGGGATATAGCCAACCTGCAGTTGTAAGGGTATGTTCACATTGTGTAATTGCAGCGCGTACAGTACGCACCGCAATTACGCCACCCGCCGGGTGATTTGGGAGTCGCGCAGATCAATGCGTACTTCTGCGGGGCGGGGGGCCGGCAGCCCGACGGCCCCATAGACATGCAATACTCACGGCGTGTATTCGCCGCAAGTAATTAACATGTCACTTATCTCCCCACGTGTACAATATGATCGTATTGTAGGCGCGGGGGTACGAGGTGTAATCCATAGTTCTCTATGAGAGTTATGGATTACCGTAATTATGGGGTGCATTTTCCCGCGTATTAAGCGCAGTACGCTGCGAAATACGCGGCGAAATGCGCTCCAAAATAAGCCGTGTGAACGTACCCTCAGACAACCGAACCATCAGCTTCTATTTAGCCAAGGCTCATTGATACATATAGGGAGTAATGTCTCGCCCATCTCGACTGATTCAACAGAAGAGCTTTTGTATCCCAAACGGATATGAAAGTTGATGTCGACCATGATACAAGGGTAGGAACACATGGCGCGGTTTTGATGCAGTTGCCATCATGAGGCTGAGAACCATTTTGCAACACTCCTGTGATTTTTACATGGTTTGATAAGTAGAATCATGAATTTTTAGGTCAACACTGGCAAAACTGCAAAGCCATTAACAATCATTGCTGCAGCTAACAACTGGGTGCCAAGTACTACAGGCGTATCTACCACGCTCTTGTGTCTTGCACACACCAGTAGGTTTGGAAAAATAGAGCAAACAACATAAGACTAAGTTTTCTGTATTATTCTGAGGTATAAGTCAGAATATTATTTTTCACAGCATCTGACAGCTACCATGGACGGAGACAAAAATAAGGTGGTAACTGCCCCAAATAGAAGCAGATTAATACAATAGGGCACTGGTACTGTGAAACACTCTCACCAGTCAGTAGTGTGGACGCCATAGGGGCACAATGGGAATTGGTTTGCCTACTGTTTACACTACTAATCAGAGAACAAAGTGTAACACGATAGGGACTCAATACATATAATCACAGAAAACCTATTAATCAGTATCCCTCTATTCATTTCACATTTATCAAATATACATTAAACTAGTATCACACCAAGTCTACAAATGTATTGAAAAATAATAAGGAAAGAAAGATGTGACCAGATATCCTAGGAATCTCATCATCTATGACAGGGGTGTCAAACTGCGGCCCTCCAGCTGTTGGGAAACTACAACTCCCATCATGCCCACTGTTATAGATTATACAAATGCATGATGGGAGTTGTAGTTTCCCAACAGCTGGAGAGCCGCAATTTGACAACTGTGTTCTATGAGATCTTCTGAGGCCACATTTTTTTTACCCACTGATGAGTCCTGAGGAAATCTCACATGAAACACGTATGGGTATTTCTGACAGGAATTTCCATAGGGACCATTAGGGTTTAGTCTGTGTGGTGACCCTTTTCGGAGCGGTTACTCCACTAAGGGACATAACTAGGGTAAAAAGAGGGAAATTATAGGCATTTGAATATCATGCTTCTATCTCTAGTGCTCTGCACAGCAACCCATCACAGCAGCAACGTCCATTCCCTTCATTCTCTTTGCCTTCTAAGGCGTTTTTAAATGCATTTATTCATTTCTATAGTACTGTTATATACCACAGCGCCCTACAGAGATCCTAAATCATTCACATTGGTCCCTGTCCCCACTGGGGCTCACAGTCTAAATTACAGATTGTTTTTGGACTGTGAGGGGGAAACCAAAGTATCCAGAAACCCAGACAAACACAGGGAGAACATACAAACTCTTTGCAGATGTTGTCCATGGTGGAATTTGAATGCTGGATCTCAGCACTATAAATCAACAGTGCTAACCACAGGACCCCTGTGCTACAGGTGCTAACCACAGGGCCACGATGCTAACAACAGGGCCACCGTGCTACACAGTGCTAACCACAGGGCAATCGTGCTACAAGGTGCTAACCACAAGGTCATCGTGCTAACCACAGGGTCATCGTGCTACATGGTGCTAACCACAAGGTCATCGTGCTAACCACAGGGCCACCGTGCTACACGGTGCTAACCACAGGGTCATCGTGCTAACCACAGGGCCACCGTGCTACAAGGTGCAAACCACAGGGCCATCGTGCTACACAGTGCTAACCATTAAGCCACCATGCTACAAGGTGCTAACCACAGGGCCACCGTGCTACAAGGTGCTAACCACAGGGCCACCGTGCTACAAGGTGCTAACCACAGGGCCACCATGCTACAAGGTGCTAACCACAGGGCCACCGTGCTACAAGGTGCTAACCCCCAGGGCCAACCGTGCTACAAGGTGCTAACCACAGGGCCCCCGTGCTAAAGGTGCTACCACAGGGCCTCTTTGCAAACAGGTGTAACCACAGGGTCATCGTGCTACAGGTGCAAACCCACAGGGTCACCAGCTCAAGGTGCTAACCACGGGGCCCAAACCGTGCTACAAGGTGCTAACCACAGGGCCACCGTGCTACAAGGTGCTAACCACAGGGTCAGCGGGCTACAAGGTGCTAACCACATGGCCACCGAGCTACAGGGTGCTAACCACAGGGCCACGATGCTAACCACAGGGCCACCGTGCTACACAGTGCTAACCACAGGGCCACGATGCTAAACACAGGGCCACCGTGACTACACAGTGCTAACCACAGGGTCATCGTGCTACAAGGTGCTAACCACAGGGCCACCGTGCTACACAGTGCTAACTACAGGGCCACCATGCTACAAAGTGCTAACCACAGGGCCACGATGCTAACCACAGCTCCACCCTGCTACACAGTGCTAACCACAGGGCCACCGTGCTACAAGGTGCTAACCACAGGGCCACCGTGCTACACAGTGCTAAACCACGGGTCCCCGGGTGTACACAGTGCTAACAACAGGGCCACCGTGCTTCACGGTGCTAACCACAGGGCAATCGTGCTACACGGTGCTAACCACAGGGCCACCGTGCTACACAGTGCTAACCACAGGGTCATCGTGCTACAAGGTGCTAACCCCCAGGGCCCCCGTGTACACGGTGCTAACCACAGGGCCATCGTGCTACACGGTGCTAACCACAGGGCCACCGTGCTACATGGTGCTAACCACAGGGCCAACGTGCTACAAGGTGCTAACCACAGGGCCACGATGCTAACCACAGGGCCACCGTGCTACACAGTGCTAACCACAGGGCCACCGTGCTACAAGGTGCTAACCACAGGGCCACCGTGCTACAAGGTGCTAACCACAGGGCCACCATGCTACACGGTGCTAACCACAGGGCCACCGTGCTACACGGTGCTAACCACAGGGTCACCATGCAAAACCACAGGGCCACCTGTGCTACACGTGCAAACCCAAAAGGGCCACCATGCTACAGGGTGTAACCACAGGGCCACCGTGCTACACAGTGCTAACCACAGGGTCACCATGCTAACCACAGGGCCACCGTGCTACACAGTGCTAACCACAGGGCCACGATGCTAACCACAGGGCCACCGTGCTACACAGTGCTAACCACAGGGCCACCGTGCTACACAGTGCTAACCACAGGGCCACCGTGCTACACAGTGCTAACCACAGGGCCACCCCGCCACACGGTGCTAACCACAGGGACACCCTGCTACACGGTGCAAACCACAGGGCCACCCTGCTACAAGGTGCAAACCACAGGGCCACCGTGCTACAAGGTGCTAACCACAGGGCCACCGTGCTACACAGTGCTAACCACAGGGCCACCGTGCTACAAGGTGCTAACTACGGGGCCACCGTGCTACACAGTGCTAACCACAGGGCCACCGTGCTACAAGGTGCTAACTACGGGGCCACCATGCTACAAGGTGCTAACCATTAAGCCACCAGGCTACACTGTGCTAAACATTGAGCCTCTGTACTGCCTTACACAATTGACAGGATGTTTTAACTTTCACAGTCAGATGACGGATTTCCCAATTTTAGAGTAGGACATGGATGACCCATACAATGAGGCCAACCTGCCTCCACAACCCAGCCAAATCCATGGCATTGATCCGAGGGTATCAAGTTGCATTACTGCTACAGATCCATGTAACTATGCCCTTAAACCAAACACACTGTATCAGGGAAGGAGGACGCACTTTGCTGGATCTGCCTCGAGCACCTTGTTTAGCCTCTGGTTTCAGTTCCACATGAACAATTTCCAGATCTACATAGACAGTAATATAAAATGACAAGCAGAGTGTCAAATGAGCTTTAAAAACCCAGCATTCTGTAAACTATATAATGTAAACCCAATGTTGCAGTCCTGTGTTGTATATTTAAACAGCCCTGAGAAAGAAGTATGTATTACAATAGAAATTCTCTGAAGGATCCTTAAAAAAAATCACTTAATTTTTATTTCGATGGGATTGCTTTTGTAAGTATTAGTAGTGGGAGTGCATTGCTGTCTGACCATACAGCTTTATAGCTTCTTGGCCTGTCTGATCAGATTGGGGCACAGCATGCTTCTGTGTTTATGGGATAGAGTGCTATGGAAAGCCCCAGCACTGATTCTCATTGCCCTGACAGCTTCCTGACAGCAAGCAATGAACGGGAATCCACCAACCTAAAGTGGACCCATATGGAACTAATCCTCACAAAGGATTTCCAGCTGAAATGTTAATTGGCTTGGATTAATCTGGGTATGAATTTGAGAGCCGTGCCAAGACAACTTTGTTTTGACTAAACGCAAAAATAAGATACATTTGCAAACATTGTAAAGTCGACTTCCATTGTCAACCATAGAGTATGGAATGAAACAAATCCTCTAGTAAACCTATGTGTACAGAAATAAATGTTAATTTTCTATTAAGTAGTATGTTCGGGATCATGAACATGACTGTCTAACTGCTTTGTATAGTTTGCTGAAAAAAGAAAGACATCTATCTAGTTCAGCCTATGGTCCTACATGGTTGATCCAGAATTAGTCAAAACCCTCCATTAAAGTAGAAGCCGATTATTCTAATTTTAAGGAAATAATTCCTTCCAGACTCCAATTTGGCAATCAGAATAATCCCTGGATCTGCGCCTCTTCTCCAGAATCCCGGTCACTATAACTTGTTCTATTATTACATCTAGAAATGTATCCAGACCCTTCTCCCCAGAATCCTGGTCACTATTAAATTGTTATATTGTTACATTAGAAATGTATCCAGACCCTTCTCCAGAACCCGGTCACTATAAAATTGTTCTATTATTACATCTAGAAATGTATCCAGACCCTTCTCCAGAATCCCCGTCACTATAACCTGTTTATTATTACATCAGAAATGTATCAGACCCTTCTCCAGAATCCCGGTCACTATAACTTGTTATATTATTACATCTAGAAATGTATCCAGACCCTTCTCCAGAATCCTGGTCACTATAATTGTTCTATTATTACATTTTAGAAATATATCCAGACCCTTCCTCCAGAATCCTAGTCACTATAACTTGTTCTATTATTACATTCTAGAAAGTACCAGACCCTTCTCCCGAATTTCCCGGTCACTTAAATTGTTATATTAATTACATCTAGAAATGTATCCAGACCCCTTCTCCAGAATCCCGGTCACTTTTAACCCTTTTTATATTATTACATCTAGAAATGTATCCAGACCCTTCTCAGAATCCGGTCACTATAACTTGTTATATTATTACACCTAGGAATGTATTCAGACCCTTCTCCAGAATCCTGGTCACTATAATTGTTATAAATTTTTACATCTAGAAATTTTATCCAGACCCTTCTCCAGAATCCTGGGTCACTATAACTTGTTCTATTATTACATCTAGAAATGTTATCCAGACCCCTTCTCCAGAATCCTGGTCACTATAACTTGTTTATTGTTACATCTAGAAATGTACCAGGGCCCTTCTCCAGAACCCGGTCACTATAACTTGTCTATTATTACATCTAGAAATGTATCCAGACCTTCTCCAGAAACCAGTCACTATAACCTGTTCTATTTTTTACATCTAGAAATGTATCCGGACCCTTCTCCAGAATCCCGGTCACTTTTAACTTGTTATATTATTACATCTAGAAATGTATTTCCCGACCCTTCTCCAGAATCCTGGTCACTATAACTTGTTCTATTATTACATCTAGAAATTTTCCAGACCCTTCTCCAGAATCCCAGTCACTAAACTTGTTCTATTATTACATCTAGAAATGTATCCAGACCCTTCTTCCCGAATCCCGGTCACTATACTTGTTATATTATTACATCTAGAAATGTATCCAGACCCTTCTCCCGAATTTCCCGGTCACTATAATTGTTATATTATTACATCTAGAATGTATTAGACCCTTCTCCAGAATCCCGGTCACTATAACTTGTTATATTATTACATCTAGAAATGTATCCAGACCTTTCTCCCGGGCTGTATTTTTACAATCTTTAACAATAATGCTGGTAGTATGTGGCATATGTCACAGGTTTCACAAAGATACTGTTCTACTGTTTCAAGATTTACAGTATTCCTGACAGCAGAATAGTCGGCAATGATATTCTTGTAAAGGAAACTTCATAGATCCTATTATAAGTCAATAAGATCCATCTTAGAACAAATCAGAGCCGCTAGGCTCTGTTTTTATCAAAGGCCATAACGTTAGTCTGAACAGAGGCTTAGCAGTGTTTCGGTTAAAACCGCTCATCCAACTACTTACAGTCAGTTTAGGATGTAGCTTTGTAGCCAGTACTCTGCCCTAATGAGGGGCAAACACCCCGAAACAGCAGATGAATAACTGATATGGCATTAATCCCTTTCATATTGCAAGAAATGCAAACGTCATTTTCAACCGGTGGTGCTGGCGAGTCCAAGCTCATTTGCCATTAGCTTTTTTGAATATATTTAAAGAGGGAATAACACTATCTTTCAGATCTTCAGTACTTGTACCTATTTAGAGGAAATAAATCCGTAAACGTCATTTTTTCCCTTCATTTTTACTATTTTTGATAAAATATCTTATCTTATTTAACAAAGTAATATAATTTGCGCTAATTTATTACATACTTATGAGACGCCTATATACTTTAAAAGCATTTTCTCCCTACACAGATGAGCTTTCAATATGAAGGGACAGTTAAATGTAGACTTTTTCTAAAAACATTGGTCAATAGATTTTACTTAAGTCCTGACATGAGATTTTATGTGCTCTGAGTTCACACAGGTTTCTATGGTTCCCTGACCATAACTCTGTTATCCGATTAGAGGATAAAGCAGAGAGAGCAGGGAGTGATGACACTATAGATGGGCGGCTCAGTCCGGAGCAAACTAATTATCTGTAACAAGATTACAGAAAAGCCATTGTTTTCAGTCCTCACATCACATTTACCTTGGGTTTACTAAAGAGATAACATCTTCTACACTTGTCAGTGTAACAGCTCAGCTAGTTACAGAGAAACTGAATATGATAATTGCTGCTATAGAACCACCCACAGCCTGAGGTGACAGAGTGAGGGTAAAACTGCTTGTGACAGCTTTCTATAACAGAATGAGGATTTACTTTAAATTAGAGATTTTGTGTTTGGCACCATATTTATATAGCAGTACATCAATTTAGTTATTTAAGTACTTTCAACCTGTTTGTCTACATGTTTAGAGCTAATAAATCTGTTGAGAATACCCCTTTAAGGCAAAAGTAAACAAAGACTATTACCAGAGACACTGCTGTTCTGATTTTGCTTATTTTCAGAGTTAGAGTAGTTCTTATCTCCTGCTTGCTTAAGGAAGGCTTCCTGGGCTGTCGAGCACTTGTCGATGCTCAAGCAGTGGCCAGGATGGTGATGTCAGTCTCTGCTGTGTCTTATCTGCAGCACAGAAACGTATTTATTTTTGTTATTGACAAACTTTAACCCTTTAGAGCTCTGTAGCCTTCTGCCCCACTATAAAAAAAACCTTCCATCACCAATGTCCCTGAGCTAGGAATAGCAGAGCTGAAATGTCAGTCACTGCTGCGGAACCGCCCACAGCCTAAGCAGGAAGTGGGAGCCTGAGGCTCTAAAACCACCCACAGCCTAGATGGGAAGTGAGAATCTGAAACTGTAGAACCAGCCACAGCCTGAACAGGAAATGGGAGCCTGAAGTTATAGAACCGCCCACAGCCTAGACAGGAAGTGGCAACCTGAAGCTGTACAGCCGCCCACAGCCTGAACAGGAAGTGGGAGCCCGAAGCTGTAGAACCACCCACAAACTGAACAGGAAGTGGGAGCCTGAAGCTGTAGAAACGCCCACAGCCTGACCAGGAAGTGGGAGCCTGAAGCCATAGAACCGCCCACAGCCTGACCAGGAAGTGGGAGCCTGAAGCCGTAGAGCCGCTCACAGCCTGAACAGGAAGTGGGAACCCGAAGCTGTAGAACCGCCCACAGCCTGAACAGGAAGTGGGAACCCGAAGCTGTAGAACCACAAACTGAACAGGAAGTGGGAGCCTGAAGCTGGCCATGAAGAGCAGGCTCCACAGAAAACGCCTTTCACAGATTTTATGCAGATTTTAGAGTCAGAAAACCTACACAGGATGATGTGCAAATCTCCATGACAGCAGCGGGCTGCAGTCTCTAGTTTTAGAGCATTGGCTGTATACGACAGATGGTGATATTTGGCTGAAGGAGGATATCATGGCATTGGGGAATATGGGGCTGTCATTCATGTGCAATATTTCAACAGTTATTTGGTATGTGTCTTATGGTTAATTGACTTGTCGATATGCAATGCTCAGGCGCCGAGACGTGCTTTATACGTTAAGAATTTTTACCCGCTGATATCAGTATTTATACAGCTGGCCCCGAGGATAAACAGGACATTCATCAGTTATGATCTTAATTAAATTGTTTATGTCATAACACTGCTGATGGAGCGTATCCCATATTCTGGACAGTTTACTGCGACTGTTTAATTAAAAATTATATACCCATTGTCTGTATATTAGTATTACTAACATCAGCAAACAGAGATTATATTACTTTTATCAGTGGAATTGCTTTTTCTGTTTCCAAAGGTGCTTTGAGATTGTGGAACATTATAGTTATATAAGTGTCTATTAACTCCTTCCGGCCATTCTAGCCAGGCAGGACTTGGTGTGGAGCCTAGAGGGAGGCCGTCATGATGGGGGTTAAAACGAGTGGACACATTTGGGTAGGGTGAAGCATGGTCTAGGCTGGGTCATATTTTAAACAGGGGAGGTCATGGGTAGCATGGTGAAATATAGTAAAATCTCCATTCGCTTACCAATATCCAAGAAAATTGTAGTCCAGGATATGCTCGGTGCAGGAAAGAGGCCTCCGGTCCCAGATGAAATGGAAAAATCCATAGTGTGATGGAAATTTAGAAAGCTTCCTGCACTCAAAAAATTGTATCGTAAAAAGCACAAATTTATTTAGGTTCCAGCATTAAAAATCCAATAAAAACATAGAAAAGATGAGGAAAGTTGACGCGTGTCAAGCTAATCCAAAAGCTCTTAAACTTATCTACCACTCTATGGTCACTATATGGCAGTAACATACAGTCTGCACAGCCTGTGTACACTGGTGTCTACCACTATATGGTCACTATATGGCAGTAATATACAGTCTGCACAACCTGAGTACACTGGTGTCTACCACTATATGGCAGTAATATACAGTCTGCACAACCTGAGTACACTGGTGTCTACCACTATATGCTCACTGTATGGAGGTAATATACAGTCTGCAGAGCCTGTGTACACTGGTGTCGACCTCTATATGGTCACTGTATGGAGGTAATATACAGTCTGCACAGCCTGTGTACACTGGTGTCTACCACTATATGGTCACTATATGGAAGTAATATACAGTCTGCACAACCTGAGTACACTGGTGTCTACCACTATATGGTCACTGTATGGGGGTAATATACAGTCTGCAGATTCTGTGTACACTGGTGTCAACCACTATATGCTCACTGTATGGAGGTAATATACAGTCTGCAGAGCCTGTGTACACTGGTGTCTACCACTATATGTCACTGTATGGGTAATTACAGTCCTGCAGAGCCTGTGTACACTGGTGTCAACCACTATATGCTCACTGTATGGAGGTAATATACAGTCTGCAGAGCCTGTGTTCACTGGTGTCTACCACTATATGTCACTGTATGGGGGTAATATACAGTCTGCAGAGCCTGTGTACACTGCTGTCTACCACTATATGCTCACTGTATGGAGGTAATATACAGTCTGCAGAGCCTGTGTACACTGGTGTCTACCACTATATGTCACTGTATGGGGGTAATATACAGTCTGCTGAGCCTGTGTACACTGGTGTCTACCACTATATGTCACTGTATGGAGATAATATACAGTCTGCAGAGCCTGTGTACACTGGTGTCTACCACTATATGGTCACTGTATGGCGGTAATATACAGTCTGCAGAGCCTGTGTACACTGGTGTCTACCACTATATGGTTACTGTATGGCGGTAATATACAGTCTGCAGAGCCTGTGTACACTGGGATCTACCACTATATGGTCATTGTATGCAAATAGAAAGAATCTTAAGATTTGCAATACTTAGAGGCAAATCCCCGAATGTCCAGATGATGGCAATGGAGGGGAAAACCTGTCAGACACGGGCACATGTAACATATAGAAGAATCCAAAAACCTTGGACCCTCCGGCACCTGAAATATTATATAAAAACATATCCATTTAATCCAAAATCATGCTAAAAAGTTCAGGGTTCTCCATATTATCGGACGCGTTTTGAGCGCTAAACGCTCTTACTCGTAGACTAGTCACGGAGAAAATGAATACACCTTAAAAACAAAGACCTAAACCATAAACTCGGAAATGAATGAGAAAAAGCAAGCAACATGATTAGCTGAATTGTTTGTCAATCAAAAGGTAAGTATGAAAAAGAAACACCTGAAGGGATACCACGAAGGAATCCCATCAATGAAAGTCAAACAAAAAAGCATTTGTCTCAGTGATGTCTGAGCAATGCAATCCAAATACATATAGTGCACACACACCAACTCTTTCAAAGGAGGTCATTGTGTAAACACCATATTTTGATATATATGATAATCGAAAAGAGACAATAGCACAGATACTTTTGATACTACCTTTTGAATAACAGACAATAATCATGTTGCTTGCTTTGTCTTTGTTCTTAAGGTGTATTAATTTTCTCTGTGACTAGTCTACGAGTAAGAGCGTTTAGTGCTCGAAACGCGTCAGGTAGTATGGAGAACCCCGAACATTTTAACATGATTTTGGATTAAAGGATATGTTTTTATATTAATCTTTCTGGTGCCGGAGGTTCCAAGGTTTTTGGATTCTGCCATATGGTCATTGTATGGCTGTAATATTGGTCTTTTTGTATACAGATCTTTACTCAGTAAAAGTATAGTGACATTATTCAGTCACTATGTGGTGGTAATTTGAGGTCATGTTCTGGCAGTATTACCAGGTCCTTATGTAGTAGCATTATTGGTAATGTTAGTCTTGGTATAGTGAGATTTGTTTGGTAGCAGTAAGTTTGGTGAAGGTTACTGATTATTAGAGATACTGGTATAGGTCTGTGGTCGGGGAAGGAATGGCATACAAAGTTTGCTATGGGGCCCAGGTTTCTCTAGTCTCGCCCGTTTAAGAACATCTTTGTGTAGAATGGATGGAGGAAATTCCAAAATAATGTGGACCGATATACAAACCGTATAAAATTTAATGTTGGTAATACAGAACTAAAAAGGAGGCATAAACAAGTCACCCGACCCAGAATATCCCGACAATAAAGTGCCCCCGCCTCGAAAAGGGCGTCCCCATTCTACATCCTGTGGCAGAATGCCCTAAACTATCCATTCATATGGCAAGAGTAAACAAGTACAATGAAAATGGAGAGAAATTCAATATGCTACTGTGGTAATTTCAATTAATACACTACAAGATGAAACGTCGCACAGTAACCCTAACAAACATTCATGCCACTGGATTCAAAGATAACTGTGATGTCAAATGGCAAATTGTTATGGCATCTCTGTACAGACAGTTCCTCTGTCAAAACAGCAAAATTATTTGACTCATTCTCCTAATATAATAACATCAATGCTTTCCCCAAAAGTAGGTTCATCAGGGGAATATTAAGAGTGTTTCAAACAACCCTAGTCCTAGCCAACAAGTGTGCAATATTACCAGAGAAATAATTTTAGAATGAGCCAAAATAGATAAAAATAAGTATCATCACTATAATCATATCGGAACAGCAAAACAAACAGAATGCAACATTATTGCTGCTAATTTGACACAATGCTCCAAAATTTAACATAATGCAAACTAAAGATTCGAGAAAATGAAGCAAATATTAATCCAGCTAAAGCGCGTCCTTCCATTTAACATCATTTGTCCTCACCTGGTGCCGAAAGAAGCCTCTCATTCAGGCACATGAAAGAGCAGTACAGGACATGTAGTACCGCACCGTACTGTAGGGAGGCGCTATAGACCACCAATCACTGCATGCACCTCACTAATACATGTCAGAGCAGTACAGGGCATGTAGTACCGCACTGTACTGTAGAGAGGCGCTATAGACCACCAATCACTGCATGCACCTCACTAATACATGTAAGAGCAGTACAGGACACGTAATACCGCACTGTACTGTAGAGAGACACTATAGACCACCAATCACTGCATGCACCTCACTAATACATGTAAGAGCAGTACAGCACATGTATTACCGCACTGTACTGTAGAGAGGCGCTGTAGACCAGCAATCCCTGCATGCACCTCACGAAGACATGTAAGAGCAGCACAGGACATGTAGTACCACACTGTACTGTAGAGAGGTGCTACAGACTGTCAATCATTGCATGCACCTCACTAATACATGTCAGAGCCGTACAGGACATGTAGTACTTCACTGTACTGTAGAGAGGCGCTATAGACCACCAATCACTGCATGCACCTCACTAATACATGTAAGAGCAGAACAGGGCATGTAGTACCGCACTGTACTGTAGAGGTGCTATAGATCACCAATCACTGCATGTACCTCACTAATACATGTAAGAGCAGTACAGGACATGTTAGTACCACACTGTACTGTAGAGAGGTGCTAAAAGACACCAATCCTGCATGAAACCTCACTAATACATGTAAGAGCAGTACAGGAAAATGTAGTACCGCACATGTACTGTAGAGAGGCGCTATAGACCAGCGAATCACTGCATGCACCTCACTAATACATGTAAGAGCAGCACAGGACATGTAGTACCACACTGTACTGTAGAGAGGTGCTACAGACTGTCAATCATTGCATGCACCTCACTAATACATGTAAGAGCCGTACAGGACATGTAGTACTGCACTGTACTGTAGAGAGGAGCTACTAGACCACCAATCACTGCATGCACCACACTAATACATGTAAAAGCAGTACAGGACATGTAGTACCGCACTGTACTGTAGAGAGGTGCTATAGACTGCCAATCACTGCATGCACCTCACTAATACATGTAAGAGCAGTACAGGACATGTACTACTGCACTGTAGAGAGGAGCTATAGACCACCAATCACTGCATGCACCTCACTAATACATGTAAGATCAGTATATGACATGTAGTACCTCACTGTACTGTAGAGAGACGCTATAGACCTCCAATCACTGCATGCACCTCACTAATATATGTAAGAGCAGGACATGTAGTACCGCACTGTACTGTAGAGAGGAGCTATAGACCAATCACTGCATGCACCTCACTAATACATGTAAGAGCAGTACAGGACATGTAGTACCGCACTGTACTGTAGGGAGGCGCTATAGACCACCAATCACTGCATGCACCTCACTAATGCATGTAAGAGCAGTACAGGACATGTAGTACTGCACTGTACTGTAGAGAGGAGCTACTAGACCACCAATCACTGCATGCAACGTACTAATACATGTAAAAGCAGTACAGGACATGTAGTACCGCACTGTACTGTAGAGACGCGCTATAGACCACCAATCACTGCATGCACCTCACTAATACATGTAAGAGCAGTACAGGACATGTAGTACCGCACTGTACTGTAGAGGTGCTATAGACCACTAACACTGCATGCACCTCACGAATACATATAAGAGCAGTACAGGACATGTAGTACCACACTGTACTGTAGAGAGAGGAGCTATGGACCACCAATCACTGCATGCATCTCACTATTACATGTAAGAGCAGTACAGGACATGTAGTACCGCACTGTACTGTAGAGAGGAGCTATATACAGCCAATCACTGTTATGCCACCTCATCTAGTACATTAAGTGCAGTACAGGACATTTAAAGTACCACTTACTGTAGAGAGGCGCTATAGACCACCAATCACTGCAGGCACCTCACTAATACATGTAAGAGCAATACAGGACATGTAGTACCGCACTGTACTGTAGAGAGGAGTTATAATAATAATCTTTATTTATATAGCGCCAACATATTCCGCAGCACTTTACAATTTGGAGGGTGTAGGTACATACAAAAATACATACATTGCACAATGAAAAGCTACTTACACATAAGACACAAGGTGTGACGACCCTGCTCGCAAGAGCTTACAATCTATAAGGGTGTACGGGTGAGGCAAAGGGTGATTAGTGCTAGGTTTACAATGGTCCAGCCATGTTACATAAATATGGGGTGGTTTATATAGAGATTGAATGAACCTGCCACCCAGACAGTACATCTATATACAGATAAGTGCCAAACCGTAGGGAGTGACAGAAATGTGTACGCTAGAGAGTGGGGGGTTAGCCATTAGGGATTCTGGTAGGCCAGACTGAGAAGATGTGTTCTCAGGGCCCTCTTAAAACTATGAGGGTTATGAGTGTGCCTGATAGCCTAGGGTAGCATGGTCCAGAGAACCGGTGCCACATGTGACAAATCTTGGAGACGGGCATGGGAGGTTCAAGTGACAGGCATGTAGTCCAAGATAATCAGCAGAGCGGAGAGAGCAGGTAGGGTGGTAGACAAAGATGAGAGAGGAGATGTAGGGGGTGCAGCGCTGTGGAGAGACTGGGTAGGGTGGTAGACAGATATGAGAGAGGAGATGTAGGCAGGTTCAGCGCTGTGGAGAGCTTTATGGGTGAGACTGATTAGTTTATGCTGTGTTCTGTACTGAATGGGCAACCATTGCAGTGACTGACACAGGGTAGAGGCATCAGTATAGCGGCTGTAAAGAAAGATGAGCCCGGCTGCTGTATTCAGGATGGATTGGAGGACATGGTAACTTGAAGGACTACTGTAATGTATATAACTTTAAAAGAGGTGAATAGAGACTTGGTAAATATACATAAAGAAACCATTAGACATCAGTATAGTAGCAGCCTATTACTCACCAACACCGGATACAGTGTTTATTAGCAGAAGATGGCAACATTTTGACCGGGAGCCATTTTTCAATAACCCTTGATATTATTGTGTGATTTCCCAGTCGACAAGACTACAAAAATCTGTGAATCAATGAATTTGAAACCGTGAATAATTGAGCCACTGATGGGGCCGTGTGAGGGCAGTGGATTAATTTGCCTTGTGAGAATTATGGCAATTGTGTTTGATAATCCAGAACAGAGAAACTTTCAGAGATTACACATTTCTTTTTTTTTTATAATTTGATTATTTATGTTCACATAAAAAAGAGTTAATTAAATTATGTTCAGAAGCAGGATTTATTGTGAAGAGGAAATCTCACATTTTGGCTCCCATTCAACTTCACAAAGTAAATAGGTCAAAACAATCCATCATTAAAGGAAATTAAACCTAGTTTGCCGGTTGTTCTATCTGAAGAACAGATTCTGAATTGCTTTATTTTTCCGAGTTTCATCATCAGGTTTATAATGGCCTAAAATATAAAAATAATAAACTATGCAGCATATCAAACCAACTCTCCCCTCTTAGTGGTGTTTGCTTCGTCTCCTGTTGGCCTCTTTTGGCAACACAGTTTAATGATACTTTATATCAGGCATCCTCAAACTGCGGCCCTCCAGCTGTTGGGAAACTACAACTCCCATCCTGCCCACTGTTGTAGATTATATAAATGCATGATGGGAGTTGTAGTTTCCCAACAGCTGGAGGGCCACAGTGTGAGGATGCCTGCTTTATATCATTCATGTAGATGACCATTGCCTGTTTTGGTGACATAACCTATCTTCTGGAATGGACAACACATGAACAGGCCATGCATATAATATAAATGCATGATGGGAGTTGTAGTTTCCCAACAGCTGGAGGGCCGCAGTTTGAGGACGCCTGCTTTACATCATTCATGTAGGTGACCATTGCCTGTTCTGGTGACATAACCTATCTTCTGGAATGGACAACACATGAACAGGCCATGCAGATAATATAAATGCATGATGGGAGTTGTAGTTTCTCAACAGCTGGAGGGCCGCAGTGTGAGGATGCCTGCTTTACATCATTCATGTAGGTGACCATTGCCTGTTCTGGTGACATAACCTATCTTCTGGAATGGACAACACATGAACAGGCCATGCAGATAATATAAATGCATGATGGGAGTTGTAGTTTCCCAACAGCTGGAGGGCCGCAGTTTGAGGACGCCTGCTTTACATCATTCATGTAGGTGACCATTGCCTGTTCTGGTGACATAACCTATCTTCTGGAATGGACAACACATGAACAGGCCATGCTACATGCAATAGAGAGTGCTGCAGAGTCCCAGCCAGTGTCGGACTGGGGTGCTTGAAGCCCTCCGATGGAGGTGCACTGGGGGTGTTCATTTTTGGTTCCCACCAGTGGAGTTAAGGGAGCCCCCTACAGTTACTATACTTGAAGTGGCTCCAGTTTCACTACAGCCAGATACCAAACGTTTCTCCCTGCCACCAATGTGAGTTGTGTATGACTAAGGTCGGATGACTGAAACGTCACTGTCTCCGTCAAAAAACCACTGTACACATGGGAGCTCACTTTGGATATGTATTAAAAAAAACCTTTAGGGCGACATGTCCCATTAGGGCTGCGCCTATTTTTGGTGTAATTTGTGGCAAAAAACTGTTGACGCCCTGTTTTCTATATAAATGAACTGTAGTGCACCAAAACTAGGTGTGCAAATGCGGCTCTCTTCCCGGGGCCGGGACAGGTAGGCAGAGGTAGGTGACCGCCTAGGGCGCCACCTCATGCCTGACAGGAAAGGGGCGAACGAAGGTATTTACTGTAGCTGGCTTAGTTTTCCATAGAGAGAAATAAAAAATTTTTTATTTGCCTAGACTAAAAATACCTTTTCCCAGCCCTGCCTCTCCCCATTTGCTGAGGCCAGCTTATAGCTATCTATGAACAGGCCTCAAAGGGATTTTGTGAAGTGGCAAAACCGCCTTTAAGACAGGGCACCATTTTTCTATTGACAGGCTCCCTTTAACTCCATGTTCCTTTTCATTCCCATGCTAATTCTAGCTAAAAATTGAAGCTAAAAAATACATAATGAAAGGATTCCAAGAGGGCTATGTTGAAATTCTGCTCGATTTGGAACATCAATTTCCAGATTTCTTTGTAAAGTAGAAACAGTGACTGGTATACAAAGAAATTAGAGGTCACACATCGAGATCACCAAGTTTCCTCCTGTTTCAAATAGATACATTCCAGTAAATAAAACTCTATTACAAAATGTGGCTTAATCCACGAAGTATGTGGAAATATCCATTTCTGGTAAAAGACAGTATGCTCTGTGACTCCACAAAATAAACAGTACATCAAAAAAATGAAAGGAAGTTTTGTGATCTTTGTTCTTGTGAATTTTTTTAATTAAGTTTTATATTGGTACTTCAGTACTAAAATATAAAAAAACCCTGAAACTGAACTTTTTCCTCACCTCTATTCCAGCGTTGCCACTGTCCACTGTCTCCTCTGGTCTCCCGTTTACCTCTCGGTTTTGGTTTTGCTGCAGCTACTGATTGGCCCTTTCCTTCCAAATGGTTTTGTCAGGAACAATCATGTGACCGCTGCAGCCAATCCCTGGCTGCAGTGGTTTAATGCGGACTGCAAGGATCAGCAAGCTAACAGGAGACCCGGGAAGATGCTGGACAGTGGAAGTGCTGGAATGAACGCGAGACTTAAAGGGGTTGTCTCACTACATGGATTCATCTCACCTCGGTCCTGTTTTCTTGGTTTTGTTTTGAATTCAGGGGTGTGTTTACTGGCTTCCACTAGGCTGCAGTAGAAGCGACGTCTGTAGCTATAGCAACCAGTGCTGCCAGCCTATCAGGAGAGAGAGAACAGGTCTGTAGCTATAGGACCAGTGCTGGCAGCCTACCAGGAGAGATCAAACAGATCTGTAGCTATAGCGACCTGAGGAGCTGATGCAGCCCATAAAAGAGGGGATATTTAGGAATAGGTAGGTTACTGTTAATGGACACATATTGCAAAGTGACTTGTTTTTGCAAGATCTTTAACATAAAAAGCAATCTTTGTAGAGGGACAACCCCTTTAAGGTAATTATCAGTTTTAAAAATGCGCATGAACAACCCCTTTGATGTGCATGAATTTTAATACTCTAAGATTACTTTTGCACTGATTACTAATAATATGTGGTCTGTTATCTCAGTTACTATTACAGACAAACACCAACTAACTAAACCAATAACACCCAAGCAATTGTGCGGATCATGTTCTTTACTGAGCAAATATAATAAATACCCACAATAAAGAGAGAAAAAGTAAGTGAACCCTTGAATTCAATAACCCATGGCTACGAAGTGTTTCCTGTAGCCACAAATATAATACATGAGATGTACAATGTTGAGGAGGAATTTTGGACCATTCCTTCATGTTTCAGTTCATCAATATTTCCGGGTTGACATATGTGCCATTTATGTAAAAAGTGAACGTTGCCTACAAAGATGCACATAGGGCGGACCGTAATGCTACACTGGAGCAAATCACCGGCAAAATAAACCAGGGAGCTACTAGGTGTGTGTCGAAAAAGCGGTAAAGTGTTGTCTCACTACAAGGGTTGCTTTTTAGGTTAGATAAGGTAAGATCTTGCAAAAACAAGTCACTTTGCAATATGTGTCCATTAACAATGTCCTTATTTTAATCACAGAAAATAACAAAAACGCCCCTTAAAATATCTTTTAATAAATATATTAAAAAATACACGATAACCCCTACACAATGTTAAAGGGACATAAATATCCAAACAGTATATCACAAAAGTTACCTAGGCGCAAAATTGTACATGTCCATAGGACATTAAACAGTACGAGATGGCAACATGGATACCTTACGATTCTTAAGATCCTAGTTTTGATGTTGATTGCCGCAAAAAATAAAAAGATTAACAAAATAGCAACATCCTATGCCAATCCCTATCATAAATGCTCAATAAGGCAGAGTAATTGCCCCAAAAGGGGCGGCCCCACCTATCGGTGGCTGTCCCTAGATATTAATAGATAATATATTTGCCCTAGATAAGTACTAAGTCTAAAGTAAACGTCCTGTTGCTAATGTTGCCTAAAACTAAAGCAACCCGGAAAAAATATTCCAAAACAATTTTAAGTGTCCCGACGCATTTCCCCTCCAGATAACATCATGGGACTTAGGAAAAGTCTTCATACAGACAGATCAATTCCACATCAGATGAATATGGTGGACAAGATGTGTCCCATAGACGATAGGTTCCACAAATAGGTATAGAGGAAGCCCCTTAAATACCTAATGGAAAGCCCCTCCTTCAAATTCCATGCACTGAATAACACATATACCTGTCTTACCCAAAACATCCATGCCGATCATGCTAGTTCATATCTCCGCGTCCGGAAATGATTACTGTGCAGATGCCAGAGGCTCGAGCATGCGCATTGTACTAATGTCAGTCCCAGCGCTCGGCAATGTCCACTGCGCCAGCGCATAGGTTCCGATAGTGCGCCTCGCATATAATGCGCCTAACACCATAGGACACACAGAACATGCGTCTCACATACAGTGCACCCCATATCACACAGGACAAAAAATTTATAGAATGCATTTAAGCCGGAGCCTAATATAAATAATAGATTAGTTATCTCGGCACTCCAACTCAACGTATGCACCTACTTTACCAACAATCTATTTAAAGTAAGAGATGTGTATCCCACACTGTAACAGAGATCAAAGGCATGCTGAATAATACATAATACATCAGAGAAATATCAACCTGTGTGGATCCTCACAATGTGAGTCACCAACTACAACACAGATGTAATAAACAATCCACAATTCACTAAAGACCTATTTCAGTACAGTCCACATTTCAACAGGTAAATAAATTTTTAGATTTTGCATACAAATTTTCGATTTTGTTTATATTACATCTCCTTAAAAATAAAAAGATGATAAGCATAATAAGGAGAAAAAAGGGGAGGGGAAAACCAAAATTTATATAGATCGGGATCAAAAAGATAAAATATAAATACAGACGAATACACATAAGATTATCACAAAGTCCAGTCTCATACAAAAAACCGTCAGGACAACTTTTTTCCAATACGGTATTTAATGGAGGGATCTAAAATAGAACACCCCTATTCTCATCATATAAAGCAACCAAAATAAAGACTCTCATTTAATCCTAATGGAGTGGTCGTCCGCAACCTGTACATCCACTCGGTTTCTTTATGTAATAGTTTCCTATCCACATCCCTTTTTCTTAGAGAATCTTTAATTTTCTCAATTGCCAAAAATTTGAAACCTGAAAAATCCCCCTGATGTTCATCCCAGATATGATTGGAGATTGGCGTGTCCCTTCTATTCCGTATGTCCCCTGCATGTTCACCAATTCTCCGACGAAACTGTCTAGTTGTTTTCCTAACATATTGTTTCTGACAGACACAAATACCCAGATAAACAACCCCCTCCGAGCGACAGTTTAAAAACTAACGGATCTCAAAAGTTTTATTTGTCACTGTGCTCATAAAGGTTTTAGTCTGTAACACCCCATTGGCTATGCATCCTGAGCATTTAAACATGCCCAGTGGTTGTAGATGCAACCACTTGCCTTTTGTCTTGGGGGGGGACATGGTGGCTGTGCACCAGTCGGCCTTTAAGTGAGCGACCTTTACTAAATGCAACAAGGAGTCGATTAGTCAAAACTTCTTGGAGGTCAGTATCACATTGAAAGATGCCCCAATGTTTTTTGAGGACATCTAATACCCTTTCATGTTCACTGTCAAATGTACCAATAATTCTCAGCTTATTCTCACCCAACTCTTCGTTATATTTCTTTCCTACAGACAGCAAAGATGTTGTATTGCTAGTCAACGCATGTTTGAAGGCTGATCTTAAAACGTTCAAGGGATAGCCACGTTCACAGAATCTCTCTCTTACTTCTCTAGATTGCTTGTAGAATGAATCAATTCGAGAACAGTTCTGTCTAATTCATAGATATTGTCCCTTCGGAATACCACGTTTAAGGCTCCTGGGATGATGACTATCCCAGCTTAATAGACTATTAGTAGCTGTAGCCTTGCGAAACGTGGTAGTCTATTCTTAAAAATATTTAGATCCAAAAAGCAGATATGGGTCTCATTGATCTCAAAAGTGAAATGTAGGCCTATTGGACTGTTATTAAGTGAATTCACAAAATCCTTAAAGATTGAGCCTTGCCAAAGTACCAATACATCATCAATGTAACGACCCCAAAACACAATCTTAGATGTAAAAGTGTCATCTTCCTCCCTGAAGACCATGGTTTACTCCCACCATCCCAGGAGCAAATTAGCATATGTGGGAGCACATGGGCTCCCCATAGCAGTGCCCCTGAGCTGGTGTAAGTACATCCCTCCAAACAGAAACACATTGAGAATAAATTGTAAGATCTTCAAAACAAACTGATTATGATTATTGTAACAGAGTTCCCCTTGATCTCAAGAAATGACTAATTGCTTCAAGGTCCCAATTATGTGGGATGCTGCTATATAAAGCATCCACATCAATTGATGTCAGCAGGACCCCTTCTTCCACCATCAAACCCTCCAACTTCAATAGGAGGTCTGATGTGTCCCAAATATATGATGGTTATGCCACAACAAAATCCCACATGATCTTGTCTAGAAATACATACCTAAATCATGAGTCAGAGAATTGACTCCTGACACAATGGGGCGTCCTTTTAAAGGGGTCACCTCCTTATGGATCTTAAGGAGGGCATAGAAGGTAGGGACCACGGTTTCTTTGGAAGCAAAAATTGTGCTTCATCTTTACATATCAATTAATTATCAACAACTTCAATAATATAGCCTTCAAGTTCTCCAAGATATCCTTCTGTGGGATCATTTTCTAAGTCTCTACACCCATTTGGATCATTGAGGAGAACCTTGCACATTTTGACATATTGATCATGTCCCATGATGACAATGTTCCCCCCTTATCGGACGGTTATTACGATGTCATCATAGGACTCTAAGGCCAACAAAGCCCCAAGTTCTAACCTATTTAGATTGTGTTCCCTACAACGGTCCAAACTTTGGTCAGTAAGTATCAAGTCCTGGATAACCATCTTAAGAAAGAAATCCAGTTCCAGTAATAACATAGGGGGAGGCATGCGGTTGCTTTTTAACCTTAGATTCGTATATGTCCCCATACTTGTGAAACCTTCATTCTCTTCCAAGAGGTCAGACAGGGTTCTCACCCCCACAAGATCTTCATTTTCAATGCATAGGGTATTGCAGAGTTGCCTATCTTCCCCTTTAAAGAATTTTATCCATTTAAATTTTCTAACAAAGAGATGGATGCCTTTAACCCACTCAAAAATCTTAAAATTAATAACGGGGACAAATGAGAGACCCTTCTCTAATACCATGATTTCCTCCCTTGTCAATATTCTTTCAGACAAATCAATTATTTTGTTTTGTTAGTCCATTTCTTGTGATGGGGCGTTTTTATTTCCCTCTCTCGGAGAACATAAGGAGGTCCATCTCGTTTCCCCAAAAAAAGGAACATTTGAAGTAGAGGGTGGTCTACAAGATGAGGAGGAAGGATAAGAGCCCATATCGCTAACCATTGCTCCTGTTTTTTCCTGACTGTTTTGTAAAGTTGGCGGTGTATTCCTCCACCCTCGTCTTCCATAATTCCCCTCTCTTCTTGATCGCCATAACCTCCCCCCTCTATCTCTAAATCTATTATGTGGAAAGTCACTCCTTCTTGCTTCCCAATTACTTGGTTCTGTGTCACTCGATTCCGGGTCAGAGGATGATATCTCAGTACCCAGCTCTTCCTTCTCAATCAGAAAGTTAAAGGCTTTATGTTCCCGAAATTCCACAATATCCCGTGCAGATTGGATGTTTCCTTTCTTTCAAAGAATTCTGAAAACGTTCAACAGAGTTCTGTAAAAGATTTTCTCTCCTACTGAAATCAGGATCCGATATCTGGGTTAAGGCCTTCTCAGTCAATTCCTTCAAATGCAAAGATTTTTTTTTTTAAATTATTTTCTCCTCATCCAATAAAAATGTCATGAGTCTAAGGGAACTTTCAAGGAGTTCCTTTTCCCATTTTTTAAGTAATTCAGTGGACCAAGATCTAGGGGCGGGGCTTATATTAGAACGAAGTCCTTTCGGTACAATACCTGCCTTGATATAACTCTCCAAGCTTTTAATTTCTCACCAGGACTTGATGTTTTCAAGTTCTCCCCCTCTGAGAAAACCTTTTCAGCCTCCAAAGTCTCCTTATCAGTTTGTAATGATGGGTTCAAAAATCCCTCCATGTACTATAAATGTAAGAAAAATCAATAGAGTCTAGAAAATTAACTTCTAAACAAAGAGCCGTATAGCCATAGATTAATCACAGAAAATAACAAACACTCCCATTAAAATATAACTTTTAATAAAAATGTTAAAAAATACACTATAACCCCTACACAGTGTTAAAGAGACACAAATATCCAAAAAAGCATATCACAAAAGATATCTAGGAGCAAAATTGTACATATCCATAGGACATTAAACAGATACAAGATGGCAACATGGATACCTTACGATTTTGAAGATCCTAGTTTTGATGTTGATCGCTGCAAAAAATAAAAAGATAAACAAAATAGCAACATCCTATGCCAATCCCTATCATAAACACTCAATAAGGCAGAGTCATCGCCCCAAAAGGGGCGCCCCCACCTAAAGGTGGCTGTCCCTAGATACTAATAGATAATATATTTGCCCTAGATAAATACTAAGTCTGTATAGATATAACTAAAGAAAAATTCCTTTTGCTTATGATGCCTAAAACTAAAGCAACCAGGAAAGAATATTCCAAAACAATTTTAAGCGTCCCTACGCATTTCCCCTCCAGATAGCAATACCAGAGGTTCATGAGGGGATGTAGGAAAAGTCTTCCCATAGATGATAGGTTCAACAAATAGGTATAGAGGAAAGCCCTTAAATACCTAATGGAAAGCCCCTCCTTCAAATTCCATGCACTGAATAACACATATACCTGTCTTACCCAAAACATCCATGCCGATTATGCTAGTTCATATCTCCGCCTCTGCCAATCCCTATCATAAATACTCAATAAGGCAGAGTAATCGCCCCAAAAGGAGCGGCCCCACCTATCGGTGGCTGTCCCTAGATACTAATAGATAAAATATTTGCCCTAGATAAATACTAAGGGCCACATGTATGAAAACTGTCTTGGTCTAAGACTTTCTTTGTTGCCCATAGCAACCAGAGTTCCCTTTTCATTTCATAAAGTGCTCTGAAAAAATGAAAGGGGCGCTTTAATTGGTTGCTATGGGCAACAAAGAAAGTCTTAGACCATGACAGTTTTCATACATGCCTACCTATGTCTATATGGGTATAACTAAAGTAAAATTCCTGTTTTTTATGATGCCTAAAACTAAAGCAACCAGGAAACAATTTTAAGCGTCCCGATGCGTTTCCCCGCCAGATAACAATACCAGAGGTTCATCAGGGGACTTAGGAAAAGTCTTCATACAGACAGATCAATTCTACATTATTATTATTATTATTATTTATTTTAAAGCGCCATTGATTCCAGGGCGCTGTACATTTGAGGGGGTTACATACATTACATAAGTCAAACGAGTACAGTGATAAGGGATAATGACAATTGGCACGACAGAGGAAGAGAGGACCCTACCCGCGAGGGCTTACAATCTACAAAGAGGGGGAAAGAGACAGGAGGTGAGGGGCAGACATGTCTGTGGAGGAAGTAGTGACAAGTTTAGTGAAGGTTATAGGCAAGCCTGAAGAAATGGGTCAAATGAATATGGTGGACAAGATGTTTCCCATAGAGGATAGTTTCCACAAATAGGTATAGAGGAAACCCCTTAAATAACTAATGGAAAGCCCCTCCTTCAAATTCCATGCATTGAGTAACACATATACCTGTCTTACCCAAAACATCCATGCCGATCATGCTAGTTCATATCTCCGCGTCCAGAAAGGATTACTGCGCAGACGCCAGAGGCTCGAGCATGCGCATTGTACTAATGTCAGTCCCAGCGCTCGGCAATGTCCACTGCGCCGGCGCATAGGTTCCGATAGTGCGCCTCGCATATAATGCGCCTAACACCATAGGACACACAGAACATGCGTCTCACATACAATGCGCCCCGTACTACACAATAGAAAATGTATATGTTCTCTGCGCCAGCGCATAGACTCCGGTAGGGGTATTATAAGTGAGGTGCACTAACAACATAAGACACACCATATATGCGTCTAACATACAGTGCGCCCCATATCACACAAAAAATTTATAGACTGCATTAAAGCCGTAGCCAAATATAAATAATAGATTAGTTATCTCGGCACTCCAACTCAACGTATGCACCTACTTTACCAACAATCTATTTAAAGTAAGAGATGTGTATCCCACACTGTAACAGAGATCAAAGGCATGCTGAATAATACATAATATATCAGAGAAATATCAACCTGTGTGGATCCTCACAATGTGAGTCACCAACTACAACACAGATGTAATAAACAATCCACAATTCACTAAAGACCTATTTCATTACAGTCCACATTGGGGCCGCACCACCTGGGGACGAGAAACTAATAGTTACACGAGCAGCAACACAAGAGCATATAAGTGTGATCTGTATTGTCAGTGGTTATGCTACGAATAAGGGCTGAAGATGCCCGAAACGCGTCAGCTCTAAATATACTGACTTTTTATGTGATACTCATGGATATTTTAAATGTATGAAATAAACGTTTGTGGAATTTTAAAGGAGTCGGAGAAAAAAACTCTTCTTTGCTTGTCGCTATGATCAGCAATAATTAAAGATATAAATAATTCCACCATATATCAGAGAATGCAGACAGTGGTGCTGGAGAGCAGAAAGCCACCAACGACTTGCTCCCTACAAAAACTAACAGTATGCTTGCCCCAAAACAGTAGCCATGGCTATAGTTACGCCCATGCTTGGGTTGCTGGAAATTGAAAGTGTGCAACAGTTAAAGGGCACATTGATATCATAATCATATACTAAACAAACAGACATCACTACTTTTATACTCACAATGTTGAGTTGTCATAGCTATGCGCCCTATGGTAGGTTTTTAGTAGAGATTCCATGACTGAATCTTCAGCCATTCTATGATAGAATTCAGTATGCTGGTATTCATTCACTATATGACAATAACACTCCACCATTGCTTATCAGTCTTATTCCACAACTGTGTGGTGGTATTATATGGTCACTATATGATATTATTACTCCACCATTTCTTAATAGTCTTATTCCACAACTGTTTGGTGCTATTATATGGTCACTATATGATATTATTACTCCACCATCTTATAGTCTTATTCCACAACAGTTAGGTGCTATTATATGGTCACTATATGATGTTATTACTCAACCATTACTTATCAGTATTATTCAACAACGGAGTGCTTGTATTATATGTTCACTAAATGATATTATCACTCCACCATTGCTTATCATTCTTATACCACAACTGTGTGCTGGTATTATATGGTCACTATATGATGTTATTACTCCACCATTGCTTATCAGTATTATTCCACAACGGTGTGCTGGTATTATATGGTCACTATATGATATTATCACTCCACCATTGCTTATCATTCTTATACCACAACTGTGTGCTGGTATTATATGGTCACTATATGATATTATTACTCCACCATTACTTATCAGTCTTATTCCACAACTGTGTGCTGGTATTGTATGGTCACTATATATTATTATTCCACCATTGCTTATCATTCTTATACCACAACTGTGTGGTGGTATTATATGATCCCTATATGATATTATCACTCTACCATTGCTTATCAGTCTTATTCCACAACATATGGCGGTATTTGTCACTAACAGTATCAAAGTACATAGAGCCATAATTACACTAAACCAATGGCAGGAAAAGTTAACAATAATAATAATAATTATCTTGTTATAGCCTGTCCAGTATTGGGATATATCAGTGTTCTGCAAACTTCGGCTCTCCAGCTGTGGGGAAACTACAACTCCCATCATGCATTTATATAATCTTTATCAGTGGTCATGATGGGAGTTGTAGTTTCCCAACAGCCTGAGGGCCGCAGTTTCCAGACCACTGGGATATATGAATAGCAAGTAACCAGTCAGGCTGAAGACAGAAAAAAATGGGTAAATATTGGGATCTGACGGACAAGAACCAAACTGTAATGGCTAGAGAAGTAGGTCAGAGGCTCTTCAAAAAAGCAGGTCTCATGTGTCCTGGTATACATTGTTTAGTACTTACAAAAAGTAGCCATAGAAAGGACAATTGGCTATAGGGTCACCCAATTCCCATTGCTGCATTACTATTTTGGGCGCCAGTGTATAAGAAGCACATATCTAAGCGAGAGAGGATGCAGAGAAGAGTGGCCATGTTGGTTAAAGCAATGGGGGATTTGCAGCATCAAGACCGGCTATCAGACTTGGGGTTCTTCAGCTTGAAAATAGAAATCTTAAGTGTGATTACCAGGTGCAAATATGTGAAAGGACAGTACAGACATCTATTACAGGATCTTTGTACATCTAGGCCTATAACCACGACAAGGGGGCATCCTCTACATCTAGAGGCATGAAGGTTTCACCATCATCATAGACATGGATTCTTTACTGTAAGAGCAGTGACATTTGAAACACGTGGTCACAAGAGGTTCTGATGGTGGCATCATTGACCAAGTTCAACAAAGGTTCAGATGACTTTTTAAAAAACTATTATATTACAAGACATAAGGATTAGAGTCTGGAGATCGGATGTTGATCCAGGGATTTATTCTGATTGCCAGATTTGGAGTCAGAAAGGACAATTGTCATCAGCCTAACAGGGATTTTTGCCTTTATCTGGATCAACACTGTAGGGTTATAGGTTGTATACAATGGACCTTTGTCTTTTTTCCAACCTTATTTACTAAGTTACTTTGTCTGATTTATGAAATCAAAAAACTTATATAACGCAGAACAAATTAAAAACAAATTGAAAGAGACAGCAACAAAATAACCCAAAAAAAAACAGATGCCTATTTTGCAGCTGAACAAATGGTATAATCCTGGTTTAGGCTCTAAGTGCCCCCTTAGATTTAGGCTGTTTGAATAAGCTTTCCCCATTACTTAAAGGGGTTGTCTCACTCTATTGATTCATCTCACCTCAGTCGTGTTTTCTTGGTTTCATTTTGAATTCAGGAGCGTGTTTACTGGCTTCTACTAGGCCGCAGTAGAAGCCAGGTCTGTCGCTATAGCAAACAGTGCTGGCAGCCTATCAGGAGAGATGGAACAGGTCTGTAGCTGTAGCGACCTGAGAAGCTGATGCAGTCCATACAGGAGGGGATATCTCAGAATAGGTAGGACACTGTTAATGGACGCATATTGCAAAGTGACTTGTGTTTCCAAGATCTTTAACATAAAAAGCAGCAATCCTTGTAGTGAGATGACCCCTTTAAGGTGAACACTATGGGTGACATGTCCGAAAACTGGTGTCACTGCGGCAGTTTTTAGGGGCATTTAATCAGTGTAATGAGAGTTTGAAAGAACGATCCTTTCAAAAATCTGGCATCTGGTATACCTTGCTTAGCCTAAAAAAAGTGCATTGTGCAATTGAGGTGCATAACTTATCACTACTAGTGTATGTAATGCTCCTCAATAGGCGCATTGCGTTACAGAGGCGCATAACCTATTATTACCAGTGTATGAAATGCGCCTCGATAGGTGCACAGCGTATCATTGCTACTCTATGCAATGTGCCTTTTTACAATGTGTCATGCTCGGCATATTATGCGCGTGGTTTTGGTACAGACTCCTTGTTCCCACTCTTTGGGTCCCTTGGGATGATGGCTGATCTGGCAGAAATGTTGGACTGTGGGATTTTTCTCTTCTTTCTGTCGTGTACTGATCTATATAGAGAGCTGAATATCCTGTCTGAATTGTTGGGAATAAAATTACCTTTTCTACAATAACACAAGGTGTGCCATGGATTCTCTACATATTGCCATGTATATAAGCAGGTAGAAAAGACTGACAAATGGTCAGATAGTACACATGACTTGGGTTCCATTGCATATAGTGCATTGTTGGAAGGTATGGACGACGGCAAGCTGCCTCCAAGCCAAAATGTATTGGCCTAAGGCTAAGTAAACAAAGAAAAAAACAGAAACATGGCCATACTCACTGCTAGAAAAGCTGAGATGAGACTGAACACAGCACAGAGGCAACACAGGCCCCCATGCTATTAAAGAAAAATACCCAGGTGCAGCTGAGGGGTGGTAGCCCATACATCTCTCCCCTTGTTCTGTATATTTTGTGATTTTAAGGGAGTGTAGGGACCTGCAATAAATGAGGAGTCGTGAAGGGGCTTGCAGGCATACAATATAGTGGCCATTATGTTAACCAATACCTCATATTTGATGTTTTTCCAGTATGTGAAAATAGTTTTTTTGCCCAACAGTACTGGGGACTGGATGCAAGTAGAATACCAGCAGCCGCCCCCCTCATGCATGGAAGGTGTGCGAGCAGCTGTCTTACGGGTATTTTTGCATCTGTACAGTCTCCCAACCTATGGTACTGTGGCTTTTTTGCATGCTATGTGAATAGATGTCAATTTAAGGAGCAGCTTTCTGTCCACCTAGTGGAGAGAAGTATGGGCTACCACCCCTCAGCTGCACCTGGGTATTTTTCTTTAATAGCATGGGGGCCTGTGTTGCCTCTGTGCTGTGTTCAGTCTCATCTCAGCTTTTCTAGCAGTGAGTATGGCCATGTTTCTGTTTTTTTCTTTGAGTAATTTTTCCCCCTTTTTCTGTATATATAAGGCTAAGTAAACATCACAGGCTGTGATGTTCTGTACACCAAGAAAGCATGCTGAGAGAATCCATAGATATAAATGGTCCAGTTGTGGCCAAAGTGCGTTGTTTTGGCCTCTGTTTAGCTAGTATACATCTGTGTACAGTGATAAAAAGGTATTAAATAGCACAGGAACATGTTTAGTATAGGACATATATATTGAGAATAGAGCATTAAAAGTTTTTTTGGGCACAAAATACTCCAAAACGATGGCACATTCGTATTGTGACATGTCGCCCTATATGTTGTCTTGTATTAATGGCGACTTTCTATTTGCCTATTGCTAGTTTTTTGATGACAGAGAGTGCACTGGGCTTTTCAGTTTTCCCATCAACTCTTGAGGCACTGCTATTTTGGCTTGTCCAGTCACTTCTGGATCAACTTCGATCCCAAAATGGAAGCAAACAACTAAAAAAACACTCCGGATAAAACGGATACCTTATGTTATGCCTCATCTAGGGCCTGAGGGGGTGATTCAAAGAACACTTAATAGAGTCGTGCTCCTCTCATCTGTTCTTATAACCTTGTGTGAACCAGTTATGCAATCTTCTCAAAGCCAAGAAACGGCGTTGCTACAGAAAGACTTTTCTAAAGGAACAGAGGATACAACCTTAAAAGAAACAAACTACAAATGGATAATGGTAACAACAGGTTCCTATGGAAATCAATGGGACCCCTCCGTGCACGTACGCCTTTGCGATTGTTGACTAGTGCGAATTTGCCCTTACAGACATAAAATTGTAAAATCCAATAATTATTCAACCTGTTGGAAGATGTCTTCCAGCAGGTTTTGTTCACTAAAACAATTCCTTCTAGTGTTTCTCAAGAAAATATTTCCTTTAACTGCCAATGTAATTCACAGCCAAGATTTGTTGACCCAGTAGTAAAAGTCAACATTCACTATGGGAAAATGATCTGAGGCCATGTGTCTCCATATCCTCCCGACATACAAATGCCTCTGCATACTACATTTATACGGTGTATTTCTTACTGTCTAAAAGGAATAAATACATGGTGTTGTTATATTTGGAACCTTACATTACCCATTACGTTATATAGATTGCAATCATAAAAAAGCAAATTAAGAACAAGTTCACACCATTTTTCTTGCATTCTGGCTGCTGTAGTATTTTTCCACAAGTACTAGTTTTTCCATACTCTCTATATTTTAAAGGTGTATTCACATCTCAGAAATTTATGATATCTTTGACCCCACTTTGTTCTTTAAACCACACATCCAAACCCTTACCTCTACCTGCCACCTCCACCTGAAAAATATTTCACAAATCCGCTCATCCCTTAACCCTGATACTACAAAAAATGGTGGTCCATGCCTGCCTAGACTACTGCAACATCCTTCTCTGCGACACCCTGTGTAGCACTCTCGGTCCCTTTCAATCCATCCTCAACTCTGTTGCCTCATTTTATCCACCTCGCTCCTCCTCTGTGTCTCCCCCTCTGCCAATCCCTGCACTGGCTTCCCATTGCCCAGCGAATTCATTTCAAGTTACTCACCATGACCTACAAAGCTCTCCATAACCTCTCCTCTACATACATCTCCGCCTTAACCTCCTGATACCTCCTCTCATGCAATCTCTGCTCCTCACAGGACCTTCTTCTCTGCTCTCCTCTTGTCAGCTCATCACATAACCGTCTCCAAGACTTCTCCCGCGCTTCCCCCACACTCTGGAACTCACTGCCCCAACACATCAGACTCTCTTCCACTCTCACTAGCTTCAAAAGGAACCTTAAAACCCATCTCTTCATGAGCCTATAACCTACAATAACCCTGCCGCCCCTACACTCCCCACAAACCTGTCTGCCCCTCACCTCCTGTCTCCTTCCTCCTCCTTTGTAGACTGTAAGGCTATGTTCACACGGCTTAATTGCGGGACGTAATTACGCCCCGCAATTACGCCGTGTGGACGGGGGCGGGGCGGGAGTCGGGGGACTGAGAAGGGGGCCGGCACTTCGCCGGCCCATTGACTTGAATTGCCAGCGGCGCGTATACGCCGCTAGTAATTCACATGTCAATTATCTCCCCGCCCGGCCTCTTCGCCGGGTGGGGAGAGGAGACGTAATCCATAGTTCTCTATGAGAACTGTGAATTACCGTAATGAATGGGCCGTTTTCGGCCCGTAATTGGCGCACTTCGGCGCGTAATTACGGACCGAAATACGGCCCATTTTAAGCCGTTTGAACATGCCTTAAGCCTTCGCGGGCAGGGTCCTCTCTCCCTCTGTACCAGTTGTTAGTCACCTATTGTCATCATTGTACTTGTTTGACTTATGTTATGTATGTAACTCCCCCATACCTGAATGTACATTACCTGGGAATCAATGGCGATTTAAAATACTATCTAAAAATAATCTTGATAGGAAATATCTGAGAGGAGAGTATTCCTTTAAGGAACAGGTTGGATTGACAGCCTAAAAACTGTGTATACTGTACATCTAATGCAATACATTGCCCAATCAAAAATAAAGTTTCCCTCTAAAAGCATAGTATGATGTGGCCATGTTATTTTGCATCTCTTTTGCAAATCAAAGAAGCGTTTTTAGGGTCTTGAGGTATTGGTGAATTTGAGTAGGAATGGAAGAGGTAATACCCCCAAACAGAAAGATTATATGAGGTAACAGACTTAAAGGAGGGTTGTCTCACTACAAGGATTATTTTTTATGCTAAAGATCTTGCAAAAACAAGTCACTCTCCAATATATATCCATTAACAGTGTCCTACCTATTCCTAGATATCCCCTCTTGTATGGGCTGCATCAGCTCCTCAGGTCAATAGTCTAGTTTTTAGTGACTGTGACAGATGGCTACTGTACAGTCTATTAGCTTGGTATGGGTCTTGCAGTTAGTCCTTAGAAAACAATCTTTTTGTGCACTAAGCCAATGCTATGATAAGGCTACATCCACATCTGCATGGTCATTTCCTGCTTTCTGTTTAGTCTTAGGCTATGTTCACACATGGTAATTTCGGCGCACTTTTCGGCACATATTTGGGCTCTAATACGAGTGAAATGCGCGCCTAAATTACGGTAATCCATAGTTCTCATAGAGAACTATGGATTACGCCTACTCTCCCCACTCATACAATACAATCGTATTGTGCGCGCGGGGAGATAAGTGACATGTCAATTACTTGCGTTGAATACGTGCCGCGAGTAATGAATATCAATGGGGCCGGTGGACTGCGGCCCCTCCCTCGCGCCGCGGAAGTGCGTGCGTATTAGTGCGAGCTCCCAAAACACACGACATACTGTGGCGCGTACTGTACGCGCCGCAGTATATCGTGTGAACATGCCATAAGGAACAGAGATCCAAGCATAATGGCAAACACCACTGATTTCCCTCATTTTACTGTCTTTTTTGATGGAATTTGGGAAGAACGCCCCTAATGGAACCTCTGACACTGATATGAATGTAGGCTTAGATGACACTGATATTATGTATGTATTTTTACCCCTTTTTCTTTTCTTCTAGGATCAGTGTTCCCAAGATGTGTAGCGGTATACCCATGCAATATGGAGACATCTGGCGGCTGTAGGTGCTTTACAAAAATTAAAAAACATTTTGCCAACTAAACTGCTATTGAACCCAACACTGACCTATTCGAGCAACAGTAAAAGAGACTCCAGAACGTAAGTGATTTATGTTATTAAATGTTACTCACATTACATCTCATCAACTCCCTTCAATACTGTATGGTTTGACAAGTGAATTGACTAATGGCATAGCTAGGTTTACAGGACATATATTTTTTCACTACACCCCCACTCAGCCACTTTGATCCACAGGTAGAAGACCGCTGACAGCTCCCAGAACGTGTGTTCGGCATTCTTTGGGGCCCCCTTTCCACTACACTGCTCCAACTCTGTGGGACTCTTGTCTGTGTCCAAGAAATTGCTATCTGGAAATCTTTAAAAACATACTCAAGACCTATGTTTTCACCCAAGCATTTGATTAATGTGCCACAGTTAGTCAGGCGTTTAACAATGAAATTTCCATTCGGAATCCTTCAGGTCTTGAATATACATCATGTGGTTGGTGCTTACATATTTTAAAGCCCCATTATTGCAAAGATCAATTAAGAAAATTAGCAAAAAAAATGAAATATGCATTTTCCAAAATTTACAACAATTAAATAGTAATAAACGCCATTGGCACAGAAGAGCTCTACTGACTTCACAATACCACAAATTCTCATGCAGAACATTAGAGTGAATAAATGTTTTAAAAAGAGGCGTAAAAAATAAAATTAAATCATAAACAGAGGGAAGAAGTGGCTGTAGACAAGGGAATAGATGACTTAGTATTGTTGTATGCAACGGCCCACATTTCTTCAACAACTGAATACAACAGTTGTGTGCCACATGTCATCTAGGTATAAGCAAGGGTACGTCTAGACCAGGGGTCTGCAATGTAGCCTCTCCAGCTGTTGGGAAACTACATCTCCCATCATGCCCACTGTTATAGATTATATAAATGCATGATGGGAGATGTAGTTTCCCAACAGCTGTAGAGCCGACGTTGCAGACCCCTGGTCTAGAAAATGAGTAAAATTTACTCGTTGGATTCTACCACTGAAAGCCACATTTGACTATGCGGTTTTCAATGAATATTTTATGTGGACTTAAATTTTATTTTTTTTCCCCCAGTGGATATCAGCAAATTAACAGTCATGTCTGTGGGGTTTTGGACAAGGATCTGCACGTGGAATAGGATGATAGAATGAACATGTTCTAATTTTTTAGAAACTTTCTGCTTATATTGCATTTTGTTATTGTTAAGAATTCGAAGTTTCTTTGAAGGTCCATATCTTTTGTGTATAAAAAGTCTGTGAATTTTCAATTTCTTGTATAACATCATGTCTGAAGAAGGGAGCTAGTTCTCTCGAAAGCTCACCATCAAATATACTCAGTTAGCCTGAAAAAGGTATCGCCTGATTTCTTCACTCTTCTACTACTTTCTATGGCTAACACGGTACAACATTATACTACTAGCCCCATAATTATGGTAATCCATGGGTCTCATAGAGAACTATGGATTACGCCTCCTCTCCCCGCTTGTACAATATGATCGTATTGTACGCATGGGGAGATAAGTGACGTGTCAATTACTTGCAGCGAATACGCGCCGCGAGTAATGAATGTCAATGGGATCGGCGGGTTGCCGACCCCCTCCCCCTGCGGTAGTATGTGCGTACCAGTGCGGGCACCTGTAAGACATGATGTATTGCGGCGCGTACTGTACGCGCCGCAATACATCGTGCGAGCATAACCCAATAGTGAATTCTTGGCAGACATGCTTTTGCAGCAGCCTACTATACAAGGCTGTCCTCATGTTAAATCCTGCTTTGTGCTATACTTCCTGTAGGCGCCCTTCTTGTAATGAGGTCTGACACATTGTAGAAATACCATACGTTGCCTAATCAAACAGTAAGATAGGATGATGGCCAAAATTATAGCATAGAAGTGGCATCATCATAGTCCTGATGATGTCTCAAATGGTATTTGAACAGAACTGGAAGATAAAAGGTCGCCAAGATATTAGTAGCGCAATTTAAGGGACCCATTCGGTGTGTTATCAATGTTTTAAGCTTGTCAATCTCATGGTTTTATAATGGTGTGGGGAATGTCCTATTGGAACATGTAAAGTAAGAGCCCTGGCAGCAACTGAAACATCATAGCTGCTGCAGACCATGATTTTTTTACATCAGTTTAGTGTTGTATTGTGTTAGCCATAGATAAAAGCAGAAGAGTGAAGAGATCAGGCAACACGTTGGGAAGAGCAGAGCTGAAATGTCAGCCGACCATATTTAGTTTTTTTGACTGTTTGCATGGAGAAGTGGCTGGCTCGAATCTTGGTTTGTGCACTCCACCCCCCTGCAAAGATTTTTTAATCAGATCAGGTCATAACTGGAATCTTCTCTCCCTGAGATGTGGAGGTCTGAACAGACACCAAGAGAGGTAGCATGCAGCGTAGGTTCCCACTTGAACTGAGGTCACCTTGCCACGGTAGGTGGGCATTTTAAGTTTTGATCAAAAATGTACACTAAGAACCTCAAAATGTTCATATATTCCACAGTAGCAGAAATGTTTACCCCAAAAAATTCTTATGTTCACTTTGACTGTTTTTTAATGCTTATAAAGTCCTGCTGATTTTGTGTTGTGTTTGCATTAAGTCACTGCAGTGTGTTGTTCTACACCTTCAGGTTCCCACTTCCTGTTCAGGCCGTGGGCAGTTCTACAGCTTCAGACTCCCACTTCCTATTGAGGTTGTGGGTTGTTCTATAGTTGAAGACTCCCACTTACTGTTAAGGTTGTGAGCGGATCTAAAGCAGTGACTGACAATTCAGCTGTGCTATTCCCAATGGAGTTTGTTAAAGGGACATTGGTGATCTAACATTGCTGCTATTCTCAAGACAAAAGGCTGAACTGCTAGTAATTGGACTACCTAAACTATCTAATTTAACCTTTCATTTATTACTTTTGTTATACCATATATATAGTATAGGAGATAGACTTCTAAACATTTTATTTTCAAAAAGTGACTGACTTATCTTCTGACACCAATGTTCTATGATCAAGGTCCTGCACCCAAGCACCACAAAGGAGGAAAAATTTAAATAAAAACATTGATTTTATGGTGTATGTGGTTTCTAAGATAAAGGGTATGTTCAAATATCGGGTTTTACCAATCAGAAAAACCAACATGGAACCTGAGGCAAAAATCCAGGTTATACTTCGAATTTCTGCTGAGGCTCTTTACCTCAGATAAGGACAGAGGTTAGCGTCTTTTCAAAAAGCAAGTCGAGCTTCATAGAGGTTATACAAAGTTATGATGACCCATTTGAATACAGAGAGGTTAAATATATTATTATTATTATTTTTTTTTTTTAAGCATACCTTTCATTTCATGCAGAGTTGTATCAAGCATGAAGTGCCACAGCACAACTTATAATGAGGCTCCACTCTACCATGACCATGTTAAGTAGAACTTAAAAAAAAATTATTATGGTTTAGCTCAAGCAAAGAGAAAATGCACATAGCAATCCCACAGTAATGCACTTAGTAAAGTTAAATCACAGTTATAGTGTGCATGGAGATAGATCGAAATAGAGATAATGCATACAGTGATGCCACCGAACGTTGATAATGCACACAGTAATGTCACAGAACGTTGATAATGCACACAGTAATGTCACAGAACGTTGATAATGCACACAGTGACATCACAGAACAATGATAATGCACACAGTACTGTCACAGAACGTTGATAATGCACACAGTGACGTCACAGAACAATGATAATGCACACAGTGATGTCACAGACCATTGATAAGGCATTCAGTGATGTCACAGTACATTGATAATGCACACAGTGATGTCACAGAACGTTGATAATGCACACAGTGATGTCACAGAATGTTGATTATGCACACAGTGATGTCACAGAATGTTGATTATGCACACAGTGATGTCACAATACATTGATAATGCACACAGTGATGTCACAGTACATTGATCATGCACACAGTGATGTCACAGAACGTTGATAATGCACACAGTCATGTCACAGAAGCTTGATAATGCACACAGTGATGTCACAGAACGTTGATAATGCACACAGTAATGTCACAGAACGTTGATAATGCACACAGTAATGTCACAGAACCTTGATAATGCACACTGTGACGTCACAGAAGGTTGTTAATGCACACAGGGACGTCACGGAAGGTTGATAATGCACACAGTGATGTCACAGAACGTTGATAATGCACACAGTAATGTCACAGAACGTTGATAATGTACACAGTGATGTCACAGAACGTTGATAATGCACACAGTAATGTCACAGAACAATGATAATGCACAGAGTGATGTCACAGACCATTGATAAGGCATTCAGTGATGTCACAGTACATTGATAATGAACACAGTGATGTCACAGAATGTTGATTATGCACACAGTGATGTCACAATACATTGATAATGCACACAGTGATTTCAAAGACCATTGATAATGCACAGTGATGTCACAGACCATTGATAATGCACAGAGTGATGTCACAGACCACTGATAATGCACACAATGATGTCACAAAACATTAATAATGCACACAGTGATCTACAGGGATGTTCTATTATTGATAATACAGCACAGGAATTCTAGTATAATGATGTAAAAGAAAAGGATTAATACCCACAGTGATATCATAGCACAGGGTTAACATACAGATTAAAAGGTGACCATGTACACTGTGGCAACAAAGCATTGGAAAAAAAACAATGTAGCAACCTTCAAACATTTTACCCAAGACAGAGGTTAAACTTACCAGTCTATAGTTTCCTGTAAATAGATGTTCCTGGATCCTATGCAGCTGATTGTGATCTAGAGCCTGAGTTTCAAACTCACTTTCACCAAAGGCCATATCAATCTCGAGGGCCACATAAATTGACACGACAGGTTGGTTTTGGTCCGTGGGCCTTGAGTTTGACACGCGTGGTGTAGAGATTTGCAGAGGTAGGTACTCAAAAAGGGACTCAGACTCCACGAACATAAACCGCGGCTGAATCGCATGGTACCTGGCCCGAATAACACATGGATGCTTTGAGATTCTATAGAGGCGACCGGAAACCAACACTGATATGGGGTTCCAGAGATCTGCAGGAGTAGCTACTCTGACCCAGCCCAGGTTTATATTTGCGAATTTCCCATTATTGGCCACTTTTTGAGTACCTAACCCAACATACACATATAATAATTTAGTGATATCAACACAGAGGATTAATGCAAATAGCAATTCTGGAGAGAAGGTGTGATGCACACAAGACGGGTAAACAGGGCATAAAAATTCAGAAAGAGCTGGATTATGTTTTAAATAGAGTCTTACATCCTTCATATTTATCTCTAACTGCACCTCTGGCGACAATGGAAATGTCCTTCTGTTGGGCCCAACACCAGCTGCTACTCCTGCTACCCTGGAAGTTATGTCCATGCTTTCAAGTAAAAGTATAAACTATTGTGCGTGTCCATGAGAAATAGAAGTATTTCTGGTGCTTATAGGACTTGCATCTAAATTTTTTCACTAGTTTTCATCATCTCTCTTTGTCTGTCAGCAGTAGCGCAATCCTCCTCTCCTTCCCATCTCCATAGACTTGTATGGGTAGCACGTAACCTGATCGCTCTGTGTGCACGTAACCTGATCGCTCTGTGTGCACGTAACCCGATCAATCTGTGTGCACGTAACCCGATCGATCTGTGTGCACGTAACCGGATCGCTCTGTGTGCACGTAACCTGATCGCTCTGTGTGCACGTAACCTGATCGCTCTGTGTGCACGCAACCTGATCGCTCTGTGTGCACGTAACCTGATCGCTCTGTGTGCACGTAACCTGATCGCTGTGTGCACGCAACCTGATCGCTCTGTGTGCACGTAACCTGATCGCTGTGTGCACGCAACCTGATCACTCTGTGTGCACGTAAACCTGATCGCTCTGTGTGCACGTAATCTGATCGCTCTGTGTGCACGTAACCTGATCGCTCTGTGTGCACGCAACCTGATCGCTCTGTGTGCACGCAACCTGATCGCTCTGTGTGCACGCAACCTGATCGCTCTGTGTGCACGCAACCTGATCGCTCTGTGTGCACGTAACCTGATCGCTCTGTGTGCACGTAACCTGATCGCTCTGTGTGCACGTAACCTGATCGTTCTGTGTGCACGCAACCTGATCGCTCTGTGTGCACTCAACCTGATCGCTCTGTGTGCACGCAACCTGATCGCTCTGTGTGCACGTAACCCGATCGCTCTGTGTGCACGTAACCCGATCGCTCTGTGTGTACGTAACCGATAGCTCTGTGTGCTTTCAGTCTTACCTGTAGACGGATTGTGGCAGTGAATTGATAGTGAATGATAAGCACAGGAAGCATATTTAAGAGGATCCTAGGGAAAAAAAAGGCATTTTTCAATTATTAGCGATGCCACCAAGAATCCCTATATTTTCTTGTAATTGATTTATGCAGCTACAGTCCCAAAGAAGTTTTATCATTAATTCTGTTACTACAGGTTATAATGCACTAAAGGAAACACATTTTTCAACTATATGAGACATAAATTCAAAATCTACAATAAAAATGCTTCCAATAGAGTTTTTTTTTTTTTATATTATGTCACTTTTATAGGGTTAGTATGTGCAGTCAATATCTTTGTACAGCGGGAGCCTTAGGCCAGGTTCACATCTGTGCCGGAAGTTCCATTCGGAGCCTCCATTTCAGAAGTGTAATCGGATTTGTTTCATGATCGACATCAACTGAACCCAACGGGCCGCATTGACTACAATGAGCTCTATTGGGTTTCCATCATGGTGTCTGTCATACCAACAGAAAAAACAGAGCAGCAGGTTTTTTTTCTATAGTTTTTGATGAAAATGTACACAGGAGTCTTTGAACGAAACCTACGACACAGATGTGAACAGATGTTTCACGATATTGTTGTAGGTGCACATTTTAGTACCTATGGTACAATACAAAACATTCCAGTAGCTTTCAACATGTAGGACATGTAATTGAAGACTTCTTCCAAATATATTTGTCTTGTGTGGTCTTGAGATAAGAAAAATTTTATCTGCTTCAAGTGCACACAAGTGCCTCTAGGTGAACGTCCACATCTCCCTTGCTGATAAGACAAAGAGCAGGGAGTGATGTCGCTATGGGCAGAGCTCACTCCAGAGTAGACTCTTTGGGCGACATGTATAAATGGGGCTGCGGCAGATATCTGGCGTCTTTATAGCCGCATTCCAGCCGCATTACAGCGCAGCTCTGTTCATACATTTTCTAATCTCTCCTTCCTGGGCGCATTACATCGCGTCTGCAGCACTTTGTAATGTGCCCAATCTCGGGGGGCATACGGGAGGTGGGGCGCACTAGAACCATAGCAAAGCTATACATTTATAACTTCGCTACAGCATTTCTGGGCACATTACAGTCAGAACACTGTCAAAGTGGTATACATGATCCGAACTGTCGCCCGGGTGCTGGAATGCGCCTGATTTTTGACCTGTGGATTTATAAATCAGGCGCATTCTATGCCTTTTTTCTTGACATGAAAGTTGGGGTCCCCACGCCAAATTTCATACATGTCGCCCTTTATCTCTAACAAGATTAGCTTTTGTTTACAGATGAGCACCCCTCAGAACAGCTTTGTTTATTAAAGAATAAATCTCCTGCACTTAAGTCTTTGTAATGTCTCAGCAAGTAACAGAGGCGCTTAATATGCTAATCACTGCAAAAGACCCACTCATAGCCTGATGATTCAGAATGAGTGAAAAGCTGCTTGTGACTCAGTGAAGCCCCCTTTAAGTGAATTTCATGTTACTGTATTATGAGCGCATTTCAGCATTCAAATTACAAAGCAAAACACTTCTGTGGTTCTTCTGAAGCAAACTCAGATCACCATAGAGTCCTATAATGATGAGTTTTGTTCACTTGGACTGTGGGAGGTCCAGACATTTTGCAACAGACTGAAAAACTAAAATTAGTCTAGATCATTTAAACAGTTGGTCTTCTCATATGTTTTCAAGAGGGGCTCCACAAAAATTCCACACAGGGTGCCATTTAACCTAAAGGTTGGCCCTAGAGATAAACTAGTTCTTTGAAATTGTAGTCACATTTTGAAAGGCGGTCTAAGTGTTTCCATAAATTTTGAATTGAAGGACAAATCAATCTAAAAGAACAAAACGGTTACCTCTGAGGAGGTCTTCAGACTTTGCATAGGCTGAGTATTTGGCGACAAATCACATGTCTACAACAAATGTCTGCAGCTGACGTTCTGCCTGGTGACAGCGCTTCAAAGATATGCTAGGGTATTCTATAAGAACTGTAGCATAATTATGGTTTGGTAGATACTTGGCTCCTCTCATGCTCTTTGGAACATCAGAACAATAAATATAGCAATGGTAAAGTATGTATATAAGATGGGATAAGTGTAATGATTTTTGCTGTCATTTGTAATCTGTTCACTTTTAGCCCCTTGGGAGACCAAGGAGGAACAGTAAAGCTGATAAACAGGTCAGAGCTGGACCAGGTTGTATGTTACTTGTAAGGATTAAAGCTCTGGAGAGGTGATTTGTGCTGTACGTTCATGTAATTCTCTGTTGATGCATTAATAAACATCTATCCCGATCCTTTTTAGAGGAATCCAGCACATCACAGTCCACTGAGCCTTGAAGAGGTCATCTCTCATGTCTTATTAGAATTTAACAAAGCTGATGACAAATCTATATAAACTCAAACCATATTTTCGTATTCACAGGAGACGTTAGGTTGACCAAATTCCATGTAGCTATAAATCTTTCACTATGTAATGAAAACTCTATAGCTGTGGACTAATTAAAAACTAGGGTTTTAAATATTCTTTTATATAACCTTGATTCGATTCCCCTTTAGCATATTGTAGGAGCAGGACTGAGGAACTTAGGGCCACATGTCCCAACACGACATCGTCAGTTTTTTTGACGCCATATTATTGTTGTAAATGAACTGTCGTACACCAACACTAGGCGCATTATACGCCGGGCACAACACTTTGTAATGCGCCTAACTATGGTGCGCTATGCGCCTCCGTCGCACAATGCGCCTATTGAGGCGAAATACATATGTTATGCGCCTCGATAAGCGCATTACATATACTACCAATGATATGCTATGTGCCGCAAATTGCGCAATGTGCCTTTTTTGACGCGATTCGCCTTTTCCGGCGTATTACGTTTTCTATGCAAGGTATACCTGATGCCAGATTTTTGGAAGGATCGGACTTTCGGGCGCACTTTGCACTGATTTAATGCTCCTAAAACTGGTGTAGAAACGCCACTTTTCTGACATCTCTGCCTAAGTCTTTGTGTGCATTTGTGCAGGTTTCTTTCTTTGATTATTTGTAAGAAACTCTATAAACCGCCTTCATAAAAAAATTTCTACATAGTTGGTTGTTGGCGAGTTTGTGCAACACCTTCACATAGCAGGCTGTGCTGCCGATTTTGACATATGGTATGTTCACACGACGCACAGTATTTTGAAGAGTTCATTTACTCTTCAAAATCAGCTTCATAGTCTGCTTCAAAAAATGCCTGATAAGAGGAGTATTTTCAACAGTATTTTGAAAAGTGTGGAGTGTATTTTGAGGCATTGAGGTGCTGAAAATATGCTCCACCATGGTTTCTATGGAGATTTTACTCATGTAAACGCCTCACAAATTGACAAGGCACTTACATTTCTACAAGTACAATCGGCCCAAAATACTCACCGCAAATACACTTGTGAAACACACGTTGTGTGCATGACGGTGTGTATGTGACATTGGAGTCATTGAGAGCTGTCTTTGTACATTGACGCTTATTCAGGGGCATATTTCAGCATGAAATAAGACCCAAAATAAGCGGGAAAATATGTTGTGTGAACAAACACATAGTTGCTAGTAGCAGATACTTCCCGGTAGCTTTTGGCTCAAAGCTCTCATTCTCTGTCTGCTTGGAACGGGTTGTCTAGTTTTCCCCAGAGATGTCTAAAGTGAAGAACATGATGTGCTCCTGAAGTTCTTCTATCTGGCACCTCTAACCCCCATATCTCTATCACTGGATTTGGGTAAATCCTATTCCACATACCTCTATACTGAATATACTCCTCGCTGGTGTAGCAGGTGAGGAAGCCTTATGGATCAGCTTTAGAATATATACGCTGACTCGTGCTTCTGCTTACTCAACTCTCTAGAATGCATACTATATTGATTACCTATCACCCTCTTAAAGGAGTTTTGCCACGACGTAAAATTGACGTGGGAAGCTTGCAAATTAAATATCAAACATTTTCACCAGTCATTATTATTAAAAATTATGCAATGTTTTTATCTTAGCTGCTCCTTTAGTGATCCATTGTTTACAGCTCATCTCCAGGGGATACGACCTGGGTTAAGAGCTCCTCCGTCCTGGTCGCACATGCTCAGACATCACCTCTCTTCTCAGGCAGCTACTGAGTGTTCAAACCCGGGTGCTGTCATTCCACTCCTTTCTTCTGTCCTCCTTAGTAATTAGTCAAACAGTGCAATTAAATAAAAAGAAACCTCAATGAGGTCTGTGCATTGAGAAAGAGAAAAAAAACAAACAGGTTTGGTTCCTGCAGGGATTTGAACCTAGGACCCTTGTGCTGTGAGGTAAAAACTTTTCCTCTAAGCTACTCACAATGCATTACAAAAGACCTTTCTTTGACTAGAGAGAGGAAAGGCCTGGTGATGTCATCCTGCTGGGACACATGATATGCAGGTCAAACAAATCACACACGCCCCCTTCTCAGCACACAGAGCTGAAGAGCTGGATGCAGGAGGTATGAAATGAGATTGTAGCAAAACCCCTTTAAAGATTTGGCATACTACACATGGAAGAGCGCCTCCTGTTTCTCTTTTTTCTTTTCTTGGTCTACTATACAGTTGTGGTTGCAAGGTTGGCTATAAAAGTCACCAGTTTGTGGACTTATTTCCATGTTGGATGGTTATTTGCTGAAGTCATGTAAATACCTTCTCTTTTGAGAAGACCTTACTAAAAATTTTGGTTTCTTTAAGTGCTTCTAACCATAACCATTCTAGAAGTGTAACAATTGGGCTGAGAAAATATAAATATTGGCCAAAGTTAGTCAATCTCCATAGACATGAATTTCTCGGCACCATTGGTGATAACATTGGTGGAAAGGAGGCACGATCTCATTTATGACTAATTGGAGGGAAATCTAGATGCATAGGTTAACAACCAGGGCCGGGACGACGGGTAGGCGGTAGGCGATCCCCTGGGCCCCTACCCTGCGTCCCAAAGGGGCCAAAAGGGGGGGCCCCCAACACGTTTGGCTCCAGGCCGCTGCCGTGGGCCTAAGCGCCGGGGGGTCTTTTTTGACGCTTTTGGGGAGCAGAGAGTGTGGGACCCCACCCCCGGAGGACGCGGGGATCCCCCGCTGGGCCCCCGGTCCGCGTGCGTCAGCTCGGCAGCGTCGCGTAAAGTGAGGTCTCGCGATCGCCTCTCCCGGGCGAAAAATCGTCTAGGCCGGCGCCGGAGGGCGCCGGAGGACTCCCGGCGCTGGAGGGGTTGATGACATCATCACGCTCCTGTCGGACTGAAGAGGACGCGCGGGGCCCGGGGGGGAAGAAGACAGAAGAGGAGCGCGCGGCCCAAAGCCGTAAGGTAGTATTAATGTTGTTATTTTTTTCCTGCCTGACCCCCCCTTTAAAAAGCCCCGAGCCCCTATATCCTGCCAGTGGCCCCATACGCCTGACTGTGGCCCCAAACGCCTGCCTGTGGCCCCTATAAAACCCCGCTGTGGCCCCATACGCCTGCCTGGGCCCCCCACGCCCCGCCCGAGCCCCCCCCCAAACCCCCTGCCTGTGGCCCCCACAGCCTGCCTGGGGCCCCCATACCCTGCCTTCCCCCCCTTTACCCTCCCCGGGGCCCCCCTACGCCCCCCTGTGGCCCCCGAAAGCCTGCCTGGGGGCCCCCAACCCCTGCCTGTGGCCCCCATAGCCTCCCTTTTGGGCCCCCAAAAAGCCCCCTTCCCCCCATCGGCTACCTTGGCCCCCTTTAAAAACCCCCCCTGGCCCCAAAACGCCTGCCTGTGGCCCATACGCCTGCCTGTGGCCCCATACGCCTCCCTGAGTCCCTAGCTATATACCGCCGACCCCCTATATCCCTGTCTGACAAAGGAACTTATAATTCCCCTCCCGACTGAGAGGGCATATCTAAAAACTATGAGGGGACTTATAACCTATAATTTAAAGGGGGTTGCGGGGAAATGTGGGATTCAAAGATATTTTGTGCCCAAAATCCCAGGGACAGTATTGCCGGAAGAACCCAGCATGAAGGTGTTAACCGGAGGAGAAAAAAAGGGAAAGTGAAGGGTGATCAGAAAAGAGTCTCCGTGGTCACAAATGTAACTCAGTTAATATTATATTTTGTAGAGCGTCTCATACAACTAGTATCTACCACCTCTGGTCACTTTTTATGGGGGTTTAATATATGAATAAACCTGTGTACAGCTGATATCACATGGGGGGGGGGGTTCGTTTTTTGGTAGGGTCTGGCAGGTTTTTGGCCTTTTGTAGTAATAGTTTAGGGTCTTTTTTGAGGAGGTTTTTAGTAACAATCATTCTCTGGTAGATTTCTCAGTATCGGGGATTATTTAGTGACTGTTATTTAGGGGTATTACACTTCATACGGAGGGGAGGATTTTAAAAAAAGCAAATTTGTGGCTGATTTTCATTGTGCAGTGAGCTAGGGATGGACTGGAGCTATTGGAATGGCAGAAATTTAGTGACGGGGGCCCTGGCGCAGGGGCAGAGGAATTAGTGTGGGAGGGTGCATTTTTTTTTTTGGGGGGCGGGAGGGCATTGGCTGTATTTGCCTAGGGCACCAAAATGCCTTGTCCCGGCCCTGTTAACAACAGCATTAAAATGGCATCAGGAGTTGCAAATTCGAGCCCTAATCTAATTTTCTTTAAACACCCAAATCAGTGTAAAAGGGTCTTTCCACACGCATTTTTTGGTTTGCTTTTTTACCTGCGCTCCAAATTAAACTCCCTTTATTCCCAGAAAGTTTTTTCCCCAGTTGTCGAAACTGTTCGAAAAGATGTTTCAAGAAAGGGTTAATCATGACTGTGTTTGGATTTGGGGGGGAATCCAAACCCATAATTCATTACCGTTTTAAAACAGGTTAGAAAATGAAAAAAAACCCTTGCTGAAAAAAAGGGGGAAAAAAATCCCCGAAGGGGTTCCTTCCCTTTGTTATCTGTTTCAGCGAAAATTAAAAACAAATAAATTCTGAGTCAGGGCCGGGGGTGAGGGGGAAAAGGGGGTTTTTTGAGACCGGAAAGGGAGCTTTTTTTTAAAATTTTCCCAAAATAAAAAAAATTAAAAACTACAAAAAACAACATTAAAACAGGTGAATGGGGGAATTTTTCGTTTTTTTTTGGGGGCCTTTAAACCAAAAAGAAACTACTAAAAAACTTTTGGAAACTAGGGGTTTTCCCTCTAAACAGCAGAAAAAACCCAAACACGGGCATTTTTCCCCCCCCCCCCTTTTGAAAGGGTTTCCCTTCATTTTCCCGTAACAGATAAAAAGTTGAAAACCCACGAAAGCACGGCCCAAAGATCATTCTCCTGTCAGCCTCAGGAAACTAAGGGAGATGGAGAAATCCCTTGAAACCCTCTCCCCCCCCTTCCCCCTTCCCAACCCGAAATTTCCCAATAATTTTTAAGAAAAAGAAAACCCCCAAAAGGGGGAGCACCCCCCGGGAAAACCCTTTCCCAACGGGCAAAAACCCCTTTTAAGGCACAAAAATTTGGGAGCACATTAAAAACAACACCAAAAACTTTCTTTGTGAAACCCCCCTTAAATGTCCCCAAAAAATCAGGTCAAATTTTGGCCCAAATTAAACAACCAAATTTTAACAACTTTTGTGCCTAAAGGACCCGAACCCCCCGCACCCGTGGAAACCTTCCCAAAAACCAAAATGGAAACTCCAAAAAAATCCCTATAATTTGGTTTAAAATAATTTTCTTTAAAAACACATAGGGAAAGTAATTTTGGGTTTCACAAATTTTTTGGCCGAGTAGTATGTATTCAATGGCTTTTAAAAATAAAGTAAGGTCTAACGCTAATCAAGCTTTGCCTACACCAAAGACAATATGAACCACTGAGCGTTATTCTAAAGAAATATGTTTCAGTCGTGGGAAGATTGCCTGGAAAATTTAGACGCTTTTTGGAAATACTCTCAAAATGAAAAGGGGAAGGGTAGTAGGCGCACCATAAAATAAACCCCTTTAACCATTCTCTTGGGGGTTAAGCGTCACGGGGACAGGTGGTCTATGTTCTAATTGGCATTCAACTTAAAATTTCTTAAAACTATCACATATTTATTGGAAGCTATTTATGCTGTCCATAATAATATCTCCCAGTTGTTTAAAAATGTTGTTTGACTTTTGGGAGGCTTTTTTAGAGGACCCGGGGCCAAAAAGACTACCGTTTTTGTTTTATTTTGGAGGTTTTATATTTTGAGCTGGGCCGGGGGAGTATGACTGGGATTAAGGAGAGGGTCATGAGAATACGGGTATGTAAAAAGAAAAGGAACACATCTCTCATAAAAAAAAACATGTGCTTGTGTGATATTCGGCACAAACTAAAATAATCATAAGTTTTATTCAACAGACAAACCTTTATCGGTCTCACAATCATGAAAGTAAAAGAAAATGAACAAAAAAGTTACATAAACAGAACCCCCTTATAGAGCAGATAATAATACCGCACAAATATAACTATGCAAAAAAAAAAAGTAAAATATAAGATCTGTTGTCACAGATCGTACCGTGGCTGGAGCCGACAGGCGAGAACGTGACGTCTCATTGCTATGGACGTCCTGCTCTCCCTGTCTGTCACCTTCCTGTCTCCTCTAGGGAGGGCCTGCTCATCCCCACCCCGATTTAAAGGGCCAGCATGCACCACCCTGCTTCCCTACAGCTAGTGCTCTGAAACCTTTGCCTACATATGTGCTCCACCCCTACTCCTCACTGCCAGTTTGTTGGTGCTCTTAGTTGTTGCTACTCTGCTTTCAGCTATTCTACTTTGTAATTCTGCAGTATTAACTTTTAGGCTATTCCTATCCAGTTATGATTGTACTCCAACTGTCCAGACTTCCAGCCTGTGACTCGATCATATCTCTGCCTTATCATGTAAAAAAAAATTGTGGTGGTTTTGGGGACGGTGGAACAGATTAATGATGTTTAAATTCATTTCTATAAGCAATATATGGTTATGTACATCCCGAATTTTTTTTTTTTTAAAAAAATGAACATAGGTGCAACATTGGTGCGGCTGTAGTATACATACATATTCCAATAACAGTGGCACACTATAAACTGAAGCACTATCAAAGGGGATATAGGAATTTGGAAAAAGCATTTCTGCTATTATGGGATATATGAAAAAAAAATTGAGATTCTCAGTTCACACTTTTGATCAAAACTGTTTAAGCCACCTCTGAACTTCAACGGGATCTCAAGGCAGGTGGTCCTACACTATTGATTCCTACACTATTGATACCTCTTGTTTGGGTCCTATTCAGACCTCCATAATCAAGGGAATGAAGGAACCAGCTAACAAATTACACTGCACTGATTAAAAATCCATGTCAAGGTGGGTGGAGTGCAAAAAAACAAAATGGAGACAGCCACTCCTCCAAACTCAAACTAGAAGCAATATAAGGTTCTGCACATCCGAAAAAACATTTTTGAAAAAAATGAACATAGGTGCCACACTGGTGCGGCTGCAATACACATACATATTCCAATAACAGTGGCACACTATAAACTGAAGCACTATCAAAGGGGATATAGGAATTTGGAAAAAGCATTTCTAATATCTAGGATACATGAATTTTTTTTTTGAGATTCTCAATTCACAAATTCATTTCTATAGGAAAATTTGCTTTGACATAGGAGCAATTAGAGTTAAAAGCAAAGTCACAGAATGAATTAGCGCTGTACAGTGGTCCCTCAACATACAATATTACTTGGTTCTGGGGAGTCCATTGGATGCTGAATCCATAAGTCTATGAAAAACTAGTAATTGGTTCTGAAACCCCAAAACAATGCATAATGAGGATTACAGAATATTAAAGCAGATACTAACTCATATTAACTGCGTCCTTACATAAAAACATCAAAAAGGGGCGTGGAAAGCGGGGGAAATCCTTTCTGTGAGAGGCCCGGAAGCTTCTTTGGGTCATGACTTTATAACAATTACTAGAAAAAAAAAAAGGGGGCCCTAACTAGTGCCCAAAGAAACCCCTGTACTGTGAGAGGCGCCATAGACCGCCAATCACTGCATGCCCCACTAATAATGTAACAGCAGTAAGGACTTGTTTTCCGACTGATTGAGAGGAGCTTAATCACCAAAATCACGCAGACCCACAAACCCCAATGTAAGAGCAGTAAGGGAAAAATGTAGTAGCACTTACGTAGAGAAGTGCTATAGACTAAAAACACTGCATGCCCCCAACTAAAACATGAAAGTGCATACAAGACAGTAGTTACTGCACTATACGTAGAGGGAGCTATAGACCCCCAATCACGGGCATGCCCCTCCTAATACATTAGGAGCAGTAAGGCTGAGTCCCGAATTAGTAGAGGGGGCCCCTTTTGACCAATCATGATTTGACCTCACTAAAAACTGGAGCAGTACAGGCATGAAAGTCCGCACGTATGTGAGAGGTGTTTTTCCAAAAATACTGCCCGCCCCACTAATACATTAAGAGCAGCGGACATGTAGTCCCCCCACTGTACTGTGGAAAAGGGCTTAGACCCCCCAGTCACTGTGTACCTCACAAATACTGTAAACATACAGGACATGTAGTCCCCCGTGTACTGTAGAGAGGTGCTTAGAACCAATCACTGCATGTCCCTCACAAAAATTTAAATAGCAGTACAGGACTTTTAGTACCGCCTTACTGTAGGAGGTGCAATAGACCCCCAATCACCATGCCCCTCACTATTACTGTAAGAGCAGTACAGGACATTTTTAGTACCGCACGTATGTAGAGGGTGCTATAACCACCAATACTGCAGTCCCTCCAATACATGTAATAGCAGTACGGAAATTGAAAAATTACCGCACTGTACTGTAGAGGGGTCTATAACCCAACCCATTAATGCATGTATATAAATACAATTTTTAATAGCAGAAAGGGACATGTATTTTCGCATTTTATGTAGAGATGCGCTTAGACCACCATCACTGCTGTCCCTCATAATACATTAAGGATACAGGACATGTAGTACCGCACTGTCTGTAGAGGGAGAAAAGCCCACCAACACTGCATGCCCCTCACAAATCATGTAAGGCAGTAAGGACTGTAGTACCACACTTACTGTGAGAGGCGTATAGGCCACCAATCCTCCCTGCACCCTCTAATACGTAAGGCAGTCGGGACATGTAAAGTACTAACTTACTGTAGAGGGTCCCTCATTTCTACCCATCAACTCTACTTTTTTCCCCGGTATCAAACCTTGTCTCTGTTACCACTTTCACCTTGTCGTCACTATCTGGGTCCCCAAAACCCGGGGAATCCTCCGAAGCCAAGTTCTACCCCAGTGGAGCTTAGGCAAACACCGGGGATTCCTTAGAGCTCCTTCTGTCGCTAGTCCAAAATTGGGGTTTATGAAAAATCCACATTCTGGTATAAGACTGTAACAACCTACAGTGCAGAATCGGGAAAAAGCGATGCAATGCCTGAAAAACATTGGTCAGTAGAGCAATCTTAGGGGGACAGTGCAAATTTAAAAATTCACTTTTTTTGGTAAAAGCATTTCTTATACTCTAAAGAAATACATGTTCATTGCTCCATCGAGCCTGATCCAAGGCCGAGCTGTGGGTCCACAGGACACTAAATGATATCAATTAAACCTGAGTCAGAAAAAAAAGGGCCCCGTACCTCAAAATAAGAAAACTATTAATTCCACAGGTTTGGGGTAAGGGAGAGAAATTGGAAAAAAAAGAAAAAAGGGGCTGGTACATTTCTTGTAAAACGTAAACAAGATTAAAGACTTTAAAAGGGTTTGTCTCATACAGGATGCTCTTTTTATGTTAACGATCTTGCAAAAAAAATCATTTTAAATATATTCCCTTAACATGTCCTACATTCCTAGATTTCCCCCCTTTTTGGGGGTGCATCATGTCGGGGTCGTATAGTACAGCCCGTGTTTATATGATAGGGTGCCAGCCTGGGCGCTATAGCACAAAACCCTTTTATCCTCCCGATAGGGTGCCGCCTGGCGCATAGCTCCAAAATGGCTTGTAAGGGCCCGTAAAGCCAGTAAAAAAGCCCTGAATCAAATGAAAACAGGATTGAGGTAAGATGAATCAGTGTAGTGAGACAACCCCTTTAAGTTCCATTGCCAGCAGAAGTCAGGAAATAATGTCCACATCTACAGGGCAGATACATGGCTTTACCCAAGGCTCAAGAAATCGTTCAACATTAATTATCAACGGATAGATGTACAACCATTACTTATTATTACCACCATGAGATGAATATAGAAACATATAGATAGAAATAGTGAGGGATAGAAAAGGATAGCGAGAGAGAAAGCAATAGAGACAGTGAGAGAGATAAAGAATAGATATAGACAGAGACAAGGAGAACGAGAGAAAGATCGGTATCGAATAGATAAAAAGGTTTAAATAGATTATGAATTGATAGATATAGATTATATATAAAATAGATATCGAAGAGACAGATATAGAATAGCTATAGATAGATATAGGATAGAAATAGATAGATATCTATTATCATGACCAACAAAGAAACATCTCATAAGGCAATAAAACAAAGTCAGGGTTCCCACCCCAAGTCCAATACCCAAACCACCTTGGGAGGTGTAAAAGAAACCTAGTAGCTCTAGTTTCCTGTGTGGGGCCACCCTTATCGGAGGCGATGATCCTGCTGCTGCTAAGTAGAGTACAGAGTTTTAAGCTGCCAGACTGTACCTTTCCCATTACCTTTGGTATATACAACTATTTACTATAACCTGGGCATCTCTAAGGCTGTGTTTACATGGGAACAACTGATTTGAATGTTGGCGACGACAGGCAGTTCTAAAATAGCTACTGTAAGGCACCAGAAATGTATGAAATCTTCTCTGCGGTCATACATACAGGGCAGTGTAGAGCCAATAACCACAAGTCTGGGTGGGTGGAGAGGTGTGTGTGAGTGTGGGAGTGGAGGAGTGAGAGTGTGATTACCCTGGGTCTGTTTTCTGCAGGTTAATTTACATACACGTGGCAGTTGTAGAGCCAATACCACAAGTCTGGCTCAGGCACCTCCTTTACCCTGGTCTGGCTGGTTCTTCTGGAAGGTCTTACATACAGGGTAGTGTAGATGCCCTAATACCACATGTCTGGCTTTTTTTTTTTTTCCCCAGGCACCATCCTTTACCTGGTCTGGCTGAATTCTTCTGCAGGTCCATAATTAAAAGGGTAGTTGTAGGTAGAGCCAATACCACAAGTCTGGCTCAGAGCGCCACCTTTACTCCTGGTCTTGTCCTTCTGTAGGTCATACTACAGGTGCAGTGTAGAGCCAATACCACAATGTCTGGCCACAGGCACCACTTTACCTGGTCTGTTCTTAATTGCAGGTCATACCATTCAGGGGCTGTGTTGAGCCATTACCCCCAAGTTGGCTCAGCACCTCCTTTTTACCATGAGTCTGTTCTTCTGCAGGTCATACTACAGGGCAGTGTAGAGCCAATACCACAGTCTGGCCCAGGCACCACCTTTACCCGGGTCATGTTCTTCTGCAGGTCATACCTAATGGGCAGTGTTCGAGCCAAGTATCCACAAGTCTGGCTTCAGGCACCACCTTACCCTGGTCTGGTGTTATTCTGCAGCATACTTACAGGGGCAGTGTAGAGCCAATACCACAGTCTGGCCCAGGGCACAACAATTTACATTGGTCTGTTTCTAGGCAGGCATACAATACAGGGCAGTGTAGGGCATACCACAAGTCTGGCCCAGGCACACACCTTTACCCTGGTCTAGTTCTTCTGGCAGGTCATACATACAGGGCAGTGTCGAGACAATACCACAAAGTATGGCTCAGGCACCACCTTTACCTGGACTGGCTGTTCTCCTGCAGGTTCTTACATACAGGGCAGTGTAGAGCCAATATGCACAAGTCTGGCTCAGGCACCCCTTTACCCTGGTCTGGCTGTTCTCCTGCAGGTCATACATACAGGGCAGTGTAGAGCCAATACCACAAGCTGGATCAGGCCACCACTTTACCTGGTTGGCTGTTCTTCTGCGGTCATACATACAGGGCAGTGTAGAGCCAATACACAAGCTCTGCCTCAGGCACCACCTTTACACTGGTATGGCTGTTCTTCTGCAGGTCATACAAACAGGACAGGTGTAGAGCCAATACCACATGTCTGGCTCACGGCCACTTTTACATTGTCATGCTTCTTCTGAGGTGCATACAATACAGGGCAGTACAGAGCCAATACCACAAGTCTGGCTCAGGGCACAACCTTTACCCTGCGTCTGGTGGTTCTTGCAGGTCATACTTACAGGGCAGTGTAGAGCCCAATACCACAAGTCTGGCTCAGCCACACCACTACTTTACCCTGGTCTGTTATTTGCAGGTAATACATACAGGGCAGGGTAGAGCCTATTAACACAAGTATGGCTCAGGCACCACCTTTACCCTGCGTCTGGCTGGTCTTCTGCAGGTCAAACATAACAGGGAAGTAGACGACCAATACCACAAGTCTGGATTTTCAGGCGGGGCACACCACTTTACCCTGGTCTGGCTGTTCTTCTGCAGGTCATACATACTGGGTAGTGCTAGAGCAATACATCAAGTCTGGCCTCAGGCACCACCTTTACCTGGTTCTGGCTGTTTCCTTCTGCCAGGTCATCATACAGGGTAGTGTAGAAGCCATTCACAAGTCTGGCTCAGGCGCCACCCTTTAACCTGGTCTGTCCTTCTGTAGGTCATAATACAGGGCAGTGGAGAGCCAATACCACAGTTGGGCCCCAGGCACCACCTTTACACTCTGGTCTGGTTCTGGTCTTCTGCAGGTCATACCTAAAGGGCTGTGTAGAGCCAATACCACCAAGTCTGGCTCAAGGCACACCTTTACCCTGGTCTGTTCTTCTGCAAGGTCATTACATACAGGGAGTGTAGAGCCGAATTACACAAGTTGGCCAGGCACCACCTTTACCCTGGTCTGTTCTTCTGCAGGTCTTACATACAGGGCAGTGTTAGACCTATACCACAAGTCTGGCTCAGGCACCACTTTACCCTGGTCCTGGCTGTTCTTCTGCAGGTCATACATCTCAGGGCAGGCGTAGACGACAATACCATCAAGTATGGCTAAGGCACCACCTTTACCTGGGTCTGGCTGTTCTTCTGCAGGTCATACATATACAGGGCAGTGTAGAGGCCAATACCCAGTACTAGCTTCAGGCACCACCTTTACCTGGTCTGTTTCTTCTGCAGGTAATACATACAGCCGCAGTGTAGAGCCAATACCACCAAGTATGGCTCAGGGACCACATTTACCCTGGTTGGCTGTTCCTTTGCAGGTTCAAACATACAGGGCAGTGTAGAGCCGAATACAACAATGTCTGCTCAGGCACCACCTTTACCACTGGTCTGGCTGTTCTTCTGCAGGTGATACATACAGGGACGTGTAAGAGCCATACCACAAGTCGGGATCAGGCACCACCTTTTACCTGGTCCTGGCTGTTCTTTCTGCAGGTCATCATACAGTGCAGTGTAGAGCCATAATAGCACAAGTCTGGCTCAGGAACCACTATTAAACTGGTTGGGCTGTTCTTATGCAGTTATAAATAAAGGCCAGTGCTAGAGCCAATACACAAGTCTGGTCGGCACACACCTTTTCCTGGTCTGGCTGTTCTTCTGCAGGTCATACATAAAGGGCAGTATATGAGCCAAATACCACAAAGTATGGATCATGGGCACAACTTTACCCTGGTCTGGCTGTTCTTCTGAGGTCATACATACAGTGGCAGTGTAGAGCCAATACCACAAGTCTGGCTCAGGCACCACCTTTACCCTGTCTGGCTGTTCTTCTGTGGTCATACATACAGGACAGTGTAGAGCCAATACCACAAGTCTGGCTCAGCCTCCACCCTTTTACCCTGCGTTGTTTTTCTGCAGGTCATAACATACAGGGCAGTGTAGGGACTATTCCAACAAGTTCTGGCTCAGGCACCACCTTTTACCCTGGTTGTTCTTCTGCAGTTCTTTACATACAGGGCAGGTTAGAGCCAATACCACAAGTTGGATCAGGCACCACCTTTACCTGGTTGGCTGTTCTTTCTGCAGGTCATATATACCAGGCTGTGTAGGCCAATACACAGTCTGCTCAGGCACCACCTTTACTCTTGTCTGGCTGTTCTTCTGCAGGTCATATATTTGGGCAGTGTGGCGCACAATAACCACATGTATGGTTTAGGCACCACCTTTAACTGGTCCTGGCGTTCATCTTGAAGGTCATTACCATTACAGGGCAGTGTAGAGCCAATTACACAAGTCTGCTCAGGGCACCACCTTTACCCTGGTCTGGCTGTTCATCTGCCAGGTAATATCATACAAGGGCAGTTGTAGAGCTATACCACATGTCTGGTCAGGCACACCCTTCTACCCTGGTCTGGCTGTTTTCTACTGGTCTATACATACAGGGCAGTGTAGAGCCATACAACAAGTCTGGCTCAGGGCAACACCTTTAACCTGGTCTGTTCGTCTGAAGGTCATTACTTTTCAGGGCAGTGTAGGGCAATTCCACAAGTCTGGCTCAGGCACCACCTTTACACCTGGTCTGTTCATTCTACGGGTTTACATACGGGCAGTGTAGAGCGATTACCACCAAGTCTGGCTCAAGCCAACACATTTACCATGGTTGGGTTGTTCTAACCCCCTGTTCCGCACCGAGATTTGGCGTCTATGAATTCAAATATCAAAGTGTTTTTTGGGTGCGTTCAATAGGACTTTATTTCGACATGTGTGGGAGTGACACCTGTTTATATATGTATATATATATATATATATATTTATATTTTTTATATATATACACCACATACTCATTGAGTGAGAGATTCTACACTATACCAGACATATGCGCACACACATATATAACATTTAGTTACAGACCACTGTACAGTTACATATTGTGGCACAGAATGGAATATCTGGGCACCACATTGCACTGTTTAGGTATTGCAGTCACATCTCTAACTTATTGTAGACGTAACCAATGAAAGGCGATCTGGGGAGTAGATTTTTTCTCATGTCCATGTCTGTGTATGTAACTTTATGGTCAAACAAAAACCAAAGTGTAGCATGTTATCTCACCCATTCCAGACTACTCTGATGAACAGCAGTGCAAAACGGCACCCGTTACTTTAACAGGGGGGGGGGGGGGGGGGGGGGTGGGGGGGGGGGACGAGGAAAAAAGCTCACTGGGAGCTGAAGGTAAAAACGTTCAAGGTTTTATTTAAATCAAACGTATAATCCATCTTCGCAAGACATTTCCATCGGACAAGCAGTGTGCATTGATCTCTATCTGTGAAGCAAGGTCTACAAAACTTATTTTTAGAAACCACATTTTACAAGCACTTAACCCCCTCCCTACCCCGTGGTCAGAATTTTTGAGCTCTTCCAAAAGCCATAACTTTTTTTTTAAATGTTTCCATCTAAATAGACAAGATGGACTTTTAAGTGGTTCTTTTGACCGTCCCACAGAATATACTGGGAAACCACGAAAAAAAATCTCAATGTGGGTGAATGTGTGTCAAGAATAAAAAAAAACGTATTGCCGTCCATATTTGCAGCAGTTTTGTTTTTATGGTGTTCAGTCTTCAGCCTCAATTCTAATGTGTGTGTGTAGTCAGCAGGTTGATATGATGCTGGTGATACCAAACATGTAGGGTTTATGTTATGTGGTATTGCGCAGTAGCGCCATTTTCTTCAACCAATGACTTGGTTGTTTTTTCACTTATGGACCGGAGTGAGGGCTTATTTGTTTGCGGGATGTACTTCTTATGCAACTTTTTGATCACTTTTTATTCCACTTTTTTAGGGAGACATGAAATGTACAAAAAGAAAAACCTCACAATTTTGGTGTTTGAAATTCTTCTACAGTATTCGGCGTACGGGATGAATCCGATTATTTTAGAATTGGACTTTTAGGCTATATTCACACGGCTTATTGTCGGCATAATTGCGGGTACGGATTTCGCCCGCAATTACGCCGTGCAGCGGGGGCAGGGGGGGGCGGGGACAGCAGCTCGCCAGGCCATAGACATTCGTTATCCACGGCGCGTATCCCGCCGTGATAATTGACGGGATGCATAGTTCTCCATGAACCGTAATGACTAAGATGGATTTCAGCCGTATTTTGCGCAGTACGTCCCAAAATAAGCCGTGTGAACATAGCCTTACAGACACGGCAGCAACAACTGTGTGCAACTCTTTCATTTGTAAAATAGCAAAAGGGCGTGTTAGAATTATTAATATTTCTTATTACTTTTTTATTTCTTTCGTACTTTTAAACTTTTTTTACTTTTACATTCATTTCCCCTAGGGTACCTCACCACTAGAGAGGGGGTGATCACTTGCACACCCTTCTGCATTATATCGATAATGAATAAGGGTGTAACAAGATGGTGGCTCGATTACTCCCTCCCTGAGGCAGGAAGTAACAGAAGCACTTACATAGTGGCTATAGAAACCTTCATTAGGACTTCCAGCTGCCATGATAACTGATTGCCACCTTGCAATCCCGTGGGAGAGGGATTGGAAAGAGGAATCACTGTTCTTCATTAATTTAGACGCCGAGTCTAGATAGTTAAACAGCAGAGATCAAAGCCGACTCAGATCCCTGCTGTTACCAGTTGGCGTCAGTGGATATGATCAGCTGGCACCCGCCACGTATGAAGCCAACTCCGCCAGCTTCATACTTTCTTACTCAGACTATGACCTGCCTGTACCTGTCAGTAAGGGGATAAAAGACCAATCCATTTTTCCTCTCAGTTTATCAGAAATTGCTTGTAGTTACACAGTAGTGCCAGTAACTTTGCTTACCTGCAGCTGCATACAGGATTTCTGGCTGATGCAAGAGTCTCTGTTAGGCCATTTGGCTTGCACTTTGATTGGCTAAAAGACGTTATGCTTTTGATGCTGACAGGAAGTTTGTCTCTTTATCCTCTTCTATGGAAGTAATAGTATGGATAACATCTATAAGAGCTATAGGCGCTATATACCATAAGGAATAAGTTTATACTACACGACTGCGAGTATAAAACTCTGGTGTTCATGTATTGAACCAATGTTTAAAACTATTAAAAAGTTGGTAAAATTACAAAATTAAAAAAGCATTTCGTGTGTCTATCATCTTTCATGTTTCATCTTTCTATGAGACTGACTGAACTTCTCATCGGAATGCATAGAGAGATTCACTTCTGAATAACACAACCATGCTGTGTGTTTCAGCAGCTCAGAGTGCAGGTCTTATGAGCCAGTGGCAGCAGTGAGGAATCCTGTAATCAGGTGCAGGTCACCTGCCCAGTGGCAAGCAAGTGTGACATCCTGTATTCAATGCAGGTCACATGAGCAGGGCAGCAAGTGAGGACATCCTGTATTCAGCTGCAGGGTCTAATGAGCCAGTGGCCTGCAGTGAGACATCCTGTATTCAGCTGCAGGTCACCTGACCCAGTGGCAGCAGTGAGACATCCTGTATTCAGCTGCAGGTCTTATGAGCCAGTGGCAGCAGTGAGACATCCTGTATTCAGCTGCAGGTCTTATGAGCCAGTGGCAGCAGTGAGACATCCTGCTGATTAGTCTGCAGAACACATGAGCCAGTAGCTGATAGAATTCGTTTTCACCCTGCAGGGAAAGAGCCCAGTGGCAGATAGAAATCCTGTATTCAGCTGCAGGACACATGATCCAGTAGCAGTTAGAAATCCTGTATTCTGCTGCAGGACACATGAGCCAGTGGCAGATAGAAATCCTGTATTCAGCTGCAGGACATATGAGCCAGTGGCAGATAGAAATCCTGTATTCAGCTGCAGAACACATGAGCCAGTGGCAGATAGAATCCTGTAATTCAGGCAGGGAAATATGAGCCAGTGGGCAGATAGGAAAGCCGGTATTTCAGCTGCAGGACACATGAGCCAGTGGCAGTGAGAAATCCTGTATTCAGCTGCAGGACACATGAGCCAGTGGCAGATAGAAATCCTGTATTCAGCTGCAGGTCACATGAGCCAGTGGCAGATAGAAATCCTGTATTCAGCTGAGGGTCTCATGAGCCAGTGGCAGCAGTGAGAAGTCCATATATTCAGCTGCAGGTCATATGAGCCAGTGGGCCGATAGAAATCCTGTATCAGCGGCAGGGACCATGAGCCCAGTGCAGTGAGAAATCCTGTATCAGCTGCAGGTACATCGAAGCCAGTGTCAGAATAGAATCTCCTGTATTTCAAAGTGCAGGTCACATGAGCAGTGGAAGAATAGATATCCTGTATTCAGATGCAGGAACATATGGAGCCAGTGGCAGAGAGAAATCCTGTTTTCAGCTGCAGGACACATGAGCCAGTGGCAGATAGAAATCCTGTATTCAGCTGCAGGACACATGAGCCAGTGGCAGATAGAAATCCTGTATTCAGCTGCAGGACATATGAGCCAGTGGCAGCAGTGAGAAATCCTGTATTCAGCTGCAGGACACATGAGCAGTGGCAGATAGAAATTCTGTATTAGCCTGCAGACACATGAGACAGTGGCAGATAGAAAATCTGTATTCAGCTTGCAGGGACACATGTTGCCAGTGGTAGAATAGAAATCCTGTATTCAGATGCAGGGGACACATGCTGCAGTGGCAGATTAGAAATCCTGTATACAGCTGCAGGTCAATGAGCCAGTGGCAGTTAGAATCCTGTATTCAGATGCAGGTAACATGAGCAGTGGCAGTGAGAAATCCTGTATTCAGCTGCTGGACATTTGAGCCGTGGCAGGATAGGAATTCCTGTATTCAGCTGCAGGGACAAATGAGCAGTGGCAGATAGGAAATCCTGTATTTCAGCTGCAGGTCACATGAGCCACGTGGACAGATAGAAATCCTGTATCTCCAGATGCAGGGTCAATGAAGATAGTGGCAGCAGTGAGAAAATCCTGCTATTCAGCTTTGCTAGGACACATGACCAGTGGCAGCAGTGAGAAATCCTATATTTAGTGCAGGTCACCATGACCCAGTGGCAGCATTGAGAAAATCCTATATGCACGTGCAGGTCTATGAGCAGTGGCAGATAGAATTTCCTATAATCAGCTGCAGGGTCAAATGACAGTGGCAGCAGTGAGAAATTCCTATATTCAGCTGCAGGTCATATGAAGCCAGTGCAGCAGTGAGAATTCCAATATCCAGTGCAGGTAACATGACCCAGGCAGCTAGCAGCAGTGAGAAATCCTGTATTCAGCTGCAGGTCACATGACCCAGCAGCAGCAGTGAGAAATCCTGTATTCAGCTGCAGGTAAGCAAACGACTGGTACTTCTATATACCTAGAAGAAATTTTTAATGAACTAAAAGAAAAAAAAAGAACCTGGAGTGGTCCTTTAAGATGTTCTTGGGCTCTACACAGTAAAGGTAGAATCCGTCTGTGAATGTAAACCCATCAATGGTTCTGTATTATGTTTTATATTATCATGTGTTACATAGGGACAAAAAATTCTGCAGGTAAAATATATCACATAGCATTTTCTATAATGTCAGCAAACACTGGTTAAGTGCTAAAAAAAATAAAAGGTGGGTGCTAGGAAATTAAATATACACCTAATTAACTCTGTAAGCTGTGAGGCCTATTTGGCACTATTAATACCTATAATATACTATGAGGAAAAGCAGAATTCAACAACTCACTCATCCAAAGGGATTCTGGCACAGTCACGGCAGCTATGAGACTTACAAATGCAGGGCTTGGCAACCTTACAGTGGACTTATGCTAACAGTGCCCTTGATATACTGTATAAATACACTGCTGCACTTTTACTGCGTTTTCCATTCCCTCATCTTACCTGTTATGCCAAATGAGCTGTGGAATCGGCAGGAAATCTTATTTCAGGGGCCTGGGGCAATGGGAGGTAAGGAGAAGGTAATCACTTTCATTGATCCAGAACACAGCACTCTCTTAGGGATGTGCAGCAGACCAAGCGAATTAAACCCTCATCACAACAATTACAGTCACTAAACATGGGGCTCTTAGTGTCACCTATGACAGATTCTGACGTTCACATCCTTGGCTTGAGAAGGTTACGTTTAAATTTTTCATCCAGCACGATTTAGGACGGTTCAGCAGCCGTGTATTACAAAGCTCTGAAATACAAAGTAGACGTCCTTTCCAGAGTTTGTTGGACAGATTTAGGATTTTCATTTTAATCTACATAAAATGTTTCCACTCATGACAAGGTTCTTAAAATGTTATGAATCAGGGACTCCTCAGAGGAGATGATATACGCTCTGCCTCATATTATTGAGTTGCACACCAGTCATGTAGCATACACGGTCAAATGAAAGAAACAGCAGGGTTCTCCAAAATTATCAAGTTAGTTACATTGTGATCATAAAACAAAATTTGCACTTGATTTAATTCAGTCTTGTGTTACATAGTTTGCAAGGCTGAAAACAGACAGACGTCCATCCGGTTTAAAGTGGTTTTGCCACAAAGTAAAATTGACGTGGGAAGTTTGAAAATTAAATAATAAACATTTTCACCAAATTCATATTATTACAAATTCTGCAGTTTTGGTTTTGCTGATCTTTAGTAATCCATTGTTACTGCTTGTCTCCCAGGAGATACGTCCAGGCGCTGTGAGCTCCTTAGTCATGGTTGCTAATGCTCAGGACATCACATCTTTCTCTAGGCAGTAACTGAGTGTTTGAACCCACCGGTTGCTTCTCATCTATCCATGTTCCTTTGGACTTAGTTAAGTAATAGGTCAAACAAGTTGCAAATAAAAAAAGAACCTCAATGAGGTTTGTGCATTGATAAGAGGGAAAAATGAAATCCACAGGTTAACGTTCCTGCAGGGATTTGAACAGAGGACCCTTGTGATGTAAATGCAAAAAATGTTACCTCTGAGCTACTGTGTAGCTACTTACGCAATTATATTACATAAAAAGACCTCTTCTTTGACTAGAGAAGGAAAGGCCTGGTGATGTCATTCCTGCTGGGTCCTTGATAGGCAATTCAAATAAATTCCACACCGCCCCCTTCTGAGCACACGTGCTGAAGAGCGGGATGCAGGAGGTATGAAATGAGATTGTGGCAAAACCCCTTTAATGTGCTATAGTGGTGATCCAGAGCAGGGGTACACAATATGTCACCCTCTGTGCTCCTCTGTTGGGCCCCCGGCCATCAAGACAAAAACCTGCTTTGTCTCTGTCCTCATATTTCTGACAGCGCTGGATCCAAGATGAGGGAAGAGGTGAGAATAAACTTGATTTACTTTTATAGGGACACGTTCGAGAGAAAGGAGCATTTATATTAAAACCAATATTCATAGAAAATACTTTTTTTTTTTTTTTCTGAGTCACCGAGAGGCGGGGCCGCCCTTTTTGGGGCAAATTCCCCTCCTAGTCTGTCAGGGTATAATAGTGGCAAGTGTAGAGGGAATTTATTTACTTGTACTTGACCGTGGTTTAAATTATATACCACTGTTTGTGTACTCCCCTATATACCTTTAGGAAACCTATCCCGCTTAGTGATATCATGTACCTTGTATAAGGATTAGTTTAGAATTTTAATGAGAATTTATTAAAGGTTATATTTTAAAGTGGGTTGGTAGTGTCTAGTCTGTGAATTTTCTATGGTGTTAACCCTTTTGTGATTTTTCTGAATTTTTTTCAGTTTTTTTTATATTAAAAAATGACATGAAATCTTGTGTTGCTGTGATAAAAGAGATAAAACTCTGGAATGGCAGAGCAGACTGATCTCACTTTCCTGCAGCTGATCTCTATGTAGTCTCTTTACAAATAGTAGGTAATAATTGCTTTATTGTTCTCTGCACAGGCTAAGAAAGGTCAGACTTGACAGGGTGCTGACAAGTGCAGTATATGAAAGGATAATGGGGCAAATCTTTTTCTGCACTAGAAGAGCTATTTTCACACTTTACACAGGTCCTGCTGATAACACTTAGGAACGTCCAGGCAACGAGTAAAATTCACTCATCGGATTCTACTGCTGAAAACCATATTGGACAACATGGTTCTCGATGCGTATTTCATATGGATAGGTCATTTTTTTTCTAGAATTACAGACAGAAAACGAGTCCCGTGTATGTCTATGGGGTTTTGGACGCAGATCCACATGTAGAATACAACGGAAGAAGGAACAAGTTCTAAGTATCTTTTTTATTATTAAAAACCACCAGAGACAAGTATTTCAGGATGGAATCTGCGTGGATTCCGACTTGAAATACTCGTCATGCGGATGGAGCCTTAGGTAATGTCCTCACAGCACGGTTTACTGCCGGTTCTCGGTTTTGAAAACCGGCTGCAAACCGGCTGAAAAACTTTTACACAGACCTTAATGGAAAATCTGTGCAGCGGTCCCCATTGCAGGGATTTTCCACCCATCAGTTTTTCAGACTGCCGGCGGTCCAAAATACACATAACATGTTCACTCTTCCGTCCGGTTTTTGGACGGAAGAAGAATATGTCTATGTGAAGGGAGACGGGCCTTTCTATCTGCAAATCGCGGAGTAAAGCCGTCCCCCAGCGTCCCTCCAGTGTAAACGGCCCCTCACACCTCTTGGACTACAGTCAGCCTTGAAGAGAACTGTAAAAAAAAAACCTCTCAGGCTATGTTCACACGGCTTATTTGCGGGGCATAATTATGCCCCGCAATTAAGCCGTGTGGACGGGGGCGGGGTGGAATCGGGGGGCTGGCACCTCGCCGGCCCATAGACATTCATTACCAGCGGCGCGTATACGGCGCTAGAAAATGACTTGTCACTTATCTCCCCCCGAGACGGATTCGCGAAGAGGGGCGAGGAGACTTTTATCCATACGGGCTCTTTGCGAACTGTGGATTACTGTACTGAATGGACGTATTCCCAGCCGTAATTCGCCCAGTACGGCGCGTGATTACGGACTGAAATACGTCCCATTTTAAGCCGTTTGAACATTGCCTTAACTTGCCATCAGAGTTCACAGAGGGGATGTCAGAAACAAACTAGGAAGCCATGTACATAGGAGAACGTGAAAAATTATTCATAAAAAGAAACTATCCAATAAAAAAAAAAACATAATAATCATAACTTTATGTTTGTACTGTCTCTTTAAATGGGCACTAGTATGATAAAAATAAAAAAAATAGATGGACAATCCCTTTAAGGGTTTCTAATTACTTTTAAAATAAACAAAACTTGCTCATTTTTAATGAAATTGTTTCCAATGTCTCTAGAATAATTTCTAGTGTCTGAACTCTGTAATAAATCATGAGAAAAAGGCACCGGTTCACTTAAAAGTGACCAGCGGGTAGAACCGGTTCCCCTGTATGTGGTATAGGAACTGCACTTCCCATTCTAAATACCCTATGGGGCTGTGTAATTGATTTGTTCAAGCTCACGTCTACATATTAACCTTCTAAATAGAGGCAGCGCCATACATCAAGCCGTATATCAGTTGGCTGTGTAGAAAGTGCTGTGTTGCTGGTGGGGAGCTGGAGGTGTGTCGTGGTATGTGATCTTTTACACACAGACAGCTCTGTTTTAACATCTCTGTCAAGCTGGAAAAGTTAAAGGTTTGGGCAAATGGATTCAATAACTAGGATATATGAAGACAATTGTATTTAAAAAAAAAAACACTGCTGCTCTTAAAAGAAAACATAATCCAGACGTGGCCTGTGACTCCGGGACAAATTCAAGGCACAGATGCAGTGTTTCTCCTTGCAGAGCATGAGATTTAGATTTAGGGGGTTGTTTATACATGTTAATCAATTTATTGCTACTATAGTTAAACAATCTCGCCTTGTGCCATCTCTTCAAGTGTAAAAAAAAATTACAATTTAACAAATTTATGCATCAGCACAGAAAAGCTGCAGATTATCACTATTTACACCAGAAATTCGAGCGTAAGCCTCCGATCACTGCCGTGGCTCTGCTTCTGAATACATCTGGATTTTGAAAAAAAACCACAATAACCCTACCTTCAAATTGATAAATGGGCGTAGGGAAAGCCCAAAGTTAGAAGATATTTTAAATGCCTGATTATACAATTATTAACAAGAAAAAAACTACTGGAATGCATAGGACCTAGGACTAGATAAAATATAATTTTAATAAACAATATGTAAAAAATCAAATAAACCCTAATATACAAATTCCTATCATTGTCCCTGAAGAAAAAATAAAGCTGCCTATAACAATTGGAGAACCTGCCCCAATAAGGGCGCCCCCAAACTGGAACCTAAGCTATAAGCCCCTGACTAGCCCTAACAAGCTAAACTATAAATTAATCTACAAAAACCACAAAAAATGACACAAAATCAAAAAGTGTTCAAATGTGACAAACAACAACTACTAATGACAATACGTTCCCAATATATTCCAACGCGTTTCCCCCCAATTTTGGGGTTCATCAGGGAACAAGAACCAAATAAATATATTTATATAAGAAAACTCAAGTCTCTTGTTAGGGATGAAGATAGCTGATGATAAAAGAAAGGGTCCCAGGTGGGTAGATGACAGATCCCTTCAGAATGGTTACCAGGATATAGTATGGAAGGCAGTACTGCCTTCCATACTATATCCTGTGGGAGCCTGAAGTTGTAGAACCACCCACAGCCTGAACAGGAAGTGGAAGCCTGAAGCTGTAGAGCCGCCCACAGCCTGAAAAGGAAGTGGGAGCCTGAAGCTGTAGAAAAGGCCACAACCTGAACAGGAAGTGGGAGCCTGAAGTTGGCTCTGTAAAACAGCATAGTCAGACAACCCCTTTAATTTTCTACTGACCGTCTCATGCATTTAGCTAAAAAATTGCTAATTTGAGTGTCAACCTCCGATAATTGTCGCGACTCCTTTTGCAAATGCATTTTGGTTTTGCCATTTTAATTTAAGCAAATCCAAAGCATGTGAATATACCCAAAACAAATTACTATACTGAACACTGAAATACATTTTTGAGATTTTATCCATTTTGTGACTGAAGGGCTGGAATCACACAAGTGGGTACTCAAAAGATTTATTAGGTAGGAATAATTGTCAATAACACCCCAAAGTCACGCTGTTCCCTATTGCTCTCTAAACTCTGTTTTAGTGCACACCCCCTGTTTCCTACCTAATAAGATAACTTTATCCTGAGGCCAGGGTGGGCCAAAAAGGAAACAAACTGCTATTTACCTAGTTGTCCCCTGCCGCTGCCATTGTAAGTGAATGGAGCGCGACCCTCTCCTGTGTGTTGGGAACCCTGAAGCTAGAAATTGTGGATCACCAAGAGGCAGCAGCGGGACGACAAGCTAAGCAAGTCTCAGGTTTATTTTCTTTTTTGTACCTCTCTGGCCCCAATGCCATGCAATTTGTTTTTTTGTAAATGGACATCTCTTAAAGGGGTTTTGCCACAAAGTAAAATTGACATGTGAAGATTGCAAATGAAATAATAAACATTTTTATCATTCATCATTACTAAAAATTCTGGACCATTTTTGTTTTAGCTGCTCCTTTAGTGATCCATTGTTTACAGCTCATCTCCAGGGGATACAACCAGGGCTGTGAGCTCCTCACTCCTGGTCGCACATGCTCAGACATCACATCTCCTCTCAGGCAGCTACTGAGTGTTCAAACCCCAGGTGCTGTCATTCTACTCCCGTCCTCTGTGCTCCTTAGTAATTAGTCAGAGAATGCAAAAAATTAAAAAAGAAACCTCAATCAGGTCTGTGCATTGATAAAGAGAAAAAAACCCCACAAGTTTGGTTCCTGCAGGGATCTGAAACTAGGACCCTTGCGCATGGAGGCAAAAACTTTACCTCTCAGCTACTCACAATGCTTTACATAAACAGACCTTTCTTTGACTACAGAGAGGAAAGACCTGGTGATGTCCTCCTGCTGGGTCACATGATATGCAATTCAAACAAATCACACACACCCCTTTCCGAGCACACAGAGCTGGATGCAGGAGGTATGAAATGAGATCGTGGCAAAACCCCTTTAACAATTTTCTACAATTTAGTGTATTTGGCTCCCATACAAACCTATGTGTTTCAATGAATACAGGTAACAGACAAACTCTGTCTAATCCAGTAGTCACATGTTAGGGTATGTTCACACAGCATGTTGGGTCCATGTGAACATGCGTCCTTAGATGCGTGTTTGGGTCTGTCTAGATGGGCTCAAACATACATCTAACAATGAGCAGTGTGTTTGCAATGTAAAACACGTATCGGCGTTCAGACGAGTGATCGCTGATGCTTGTTTACTTGCGTCTTTCGGATCTGTTCTAAGAATTGACTTGTCGATTCTTGATCCGAAAGACGCAGCAGGCACCCTATAATAAACTATAGGGAGCAATCCTGCTGCAGCCAAAACGCGGCCAAATACGCAGCTACGTGTTGGATCTGAACGGCACGGCGTTTTTGGATGCGAATTTCGGATCCAAAATCGGAAGTAAGGGTTTGTTCACGTGGTGCTTTTGGATACATCTGTGACCAAGACACATCTAAGTCGTGGCTTTGCATATGAGCTATGTATACACAAAAAGTAGGAAAACAGATATACACTTACGTATATTGCTCTCCCCCGTAACCACAAATGTCTAATTGTAGTAACTTAATGTGTATGATACTAAACTTTATCTGACCACATACCACCTGGTGCAACATTTTTTATCTTAAAGGGGTTGTCTCGCTATATGGATTCATTTCACCTCAGTCCTGTTTGCTTGGTTTCACTTTGAATTCAGGGGCGTGTTTACTGGCTTCCACTAGGCTGTCGTATAAGTAAGGTCTGTAGCTATAGCAACCAGTGCTGGCCGCCTATCAGGAGACATCCAACAGTTCTGTAGATATAGAGACCTGAGTATCTGATACAGCCCATACAAGAGGGGATATCTCAGAATAGGTAGGACACTGTTAGGCTATGTTCACACGGCTTATTTCCGGCGTAATTGCGTGGACGGATTCGCCCGCAAATACCCCGGCTGCCGTGTAGCGGGGGCAGGGGGGCCGGCTGCTCGCCGTATTTCGCGAGCGGGGAGAAGAGACGGAATCCATAGTTATCTATGAGAACTGTGGATTACCGTAATGACTGGGACGGATTTGTGCCGTATTTCACGCAGTACGGCGCAAAATACGGGACCTAATCCGTCCCAAAATAAGCTGTGTGAACATGGCCTTAATGTACATATATTGCAAAGTGACTTGTTTTTTGCAAGATCTTTATCATAATAAAAAGCAGCAATCCTTGTAGTGAGATAACCCCTTTAATGCCCTAAAAGCCCCTTTGGTTTCATGTTCTGCCTGGTAATGGTATTTGCTTGAACTTTCTGATATTTACAATAAAAAGAATATACACGTAGTACTCTGCTCTGTCTCATCATGGGCTATGATAAATTACCCCTAAGTGTCTGTCGTCTGTGTATGAACACAGCGCAACTCAGCCTTGTCTAAGCCGTAACGTAATGAAAAATATGGCTATTTGTGCTCCTTGATGAATTACCTTCTTAGAAACACTTTGCTTCCTTTGGGGAACCACAACTCAGTAACTGTATCCTGACATTAATATAGATTACAACCCAGTCTCAGTCTTTACCACTGGCCTCTTATCTACTTGCAACACAAAGCAAACAATAGGACGACATTTTACCAAACGGAGTAATCGGAAGATGTAAAAAATGTTTTTGAGCTATGGTACAAGTAAATATAAAATGCATTTAGAAGCCAGAGGTGGGAGCCGCTCCTATCTCCTAAACGAGCCCTGGACCTTTTTATTTAGAAGGGAGAGATGGTTGGGACTCTCCCATAGAAATAAATGGGAGCTCCGATTACAGTCTAGCATTGCTGCTCGGCTAAACTCAGGACTCCCATGTAAGTCTATGTGAGTCTCGACCACCTCTCCGTTCAGAACGGAGAGGTTTAGAGGCTCGTTTAGGAGATGGGTCCAGGCCCCACCTCTGGGACCTGCTCTTATCAGATTTTAATCACATATCCTAGCAATATGCTATCAATGTCTGTAGTGAGACAACCCCCTTAAAGTATCCAAAATAGTTAAACAATCGAAAACAGCACTGCGGTCCAAAATTTAGATAGACCCCCTTAAAGGTGACAAAGTGCTAAGCATAGACATCTAACAAATTTTTCTTATTGCATCAAATATATATGTATTATTATTTTTCTCATGGTCCAATGGTAGTTAGAGCACCCTTCTAGCCTATGGGTGTGGATTGTATTTTATATGTAATTTTGATGTATTTTGTTCGGAATAAAATGCTCTAATTTCTATATTGTTATCGTCTAGGGCACGGGTGTCAAACTGCGTCCCTCCAGCTGTTGGGAAACTACAACTCCCATCATGCCCACTGTTGTAGATTATACAAATGCATGATGGGAGTTGTAGTTTCCCAACAGCTGGAGGGCCGCAGTTTGACACCCCTGGTCTAGAGGGTGTCTTTCTTTCGGTACGGTTGTAGTTTACAAAGTGGAATCCACAACGATATCCATGTGAAGACTACGTTCTACCGGCATGCCACTGTTTCCAGTACGAATCTGGGCCACAGTTCACACTGTGGCTTTCAGAGACAAAAGAAGAAATATGAAGTCCTATCAGTTTTCGCCTCAGAAGCCAAGACCACAACCACATCCGCAGCATACAAGCTGTAAATCCACAGCAGGAATCCAAGGGTACGTCTCGGAATTTTGCTGTGGATTTCACAATGAATTTTCCCAAAAGACATCCCCCTAGGAATTACTACACACAGCATGACAGATAATACGGCCCCATATTATTTTCAGCATATCCACTTGCTTCTATATTACTCATTCCAAGAGGTGAGCCACTGTAAGAAACAGAAGTGTATTCACTTTAAACTTAGAGGGGGTGTCTCACCAGGAGTTTTCACAAGCTTCAGATTCACACTTCCAAAACATTTCTATGTCAGATGCGCATCCAAAGCCCCAAATACATGAATGGGATTCATTTTCTGACTGTAAATCTACTAAAAAAAAAACCTAAAAGCCACTTGAAATACCTGTAAAAACCACATTGGACAACGTGGTTTTCAATAGAACAAGTAAATATTACTTGTCGTGTGGACATACCCTATGTATTCCCCTGATTTTCCCCCCCCTTAAAGGGGTTTTGCCACGATGTAATGTTGACGTGGGATCCTCCAAAATGGGTAATCGCTTTTCTAAATATATGTGATTACAAAAAGTGAAGCCTCTGAGAGCTACAGCATTGCTCAGTCCCCCTTAGTTTCTTGATAGTTTACATTAGTCACGACCATGACAATGACCTGAGCTGATGTGGAAGCGCTTGCGTGTTTGCACTTCTTATCTTATTACAGGGAACATGAAGGAGCTTGCAAGGGGCTGGGGAGAAAGTGCAGTGTATGAGGCTGTCTGCTGTATAGAGAATCCACTGTTGTAATATTATTATTTGAATAAACTTTAGAGACGCTCCCTTCTTCCTCGCTCTCTGCTCACCGCCCTCCCTCTCACCCTGCAGCCATTCATGACTCAGCATGCTTTGTTTATGTTCTCCCCTGAGCTGATAAGAGGTAAGGAACTCACTTCGAGGCAAAACCCCTTTAACCCTTATTCTCGCAGCAGGGAGCTCGCAGGTTGTTACCCCCAACATAGTCACTCATGGTGCCCGCTAGCGTGTAGGCGTGGTAAGCAGAAGGTCAAGGAAGGTGAAGTACAAATGTAAACGGGTCAGAAACGAGCTGAAGTCGATATTGTAAGATCTTATAAAGTAATATCCTCTAATACTAAGTGTAACAACAAACTGGCACAGGAGAAAGGGCAAGGTGCACTTAAAAAGGCTCTGGGAAAGCGGGGTGGTGCAAGCTACTAAGCTGCCTAGGCCATTAAGATTATAAGGGTGTATTAAAAAGGTCAATTCTTAGGGCCCACCAGGGGAGTGGATTCTTGGGGGGCCTCACCAGGGGAGTGGATTCTTGGGGGGGGCCTCACCAGGGGAGTGGATTCTTGGGGGGCCTCACCAGTGGAGTTGATACTTGGGGCCCACCAGTGGAGTTGATTCTTTGGGCCTCACCAGTGGAGATGATTCTTGGGGCCTCACCAGTGGAGTTGGTTCTTGGGGCCTCACCAGTGGAGTTGGTTCTTGGGGGCCTCACCAGTGGAGTTGTTTCTTTGGGGCCCACCAGTGGAGTTGATTCTTGGGGCCCACCAGTGGAGTTGATTCTTGGGGCCCACCCGTGGAGCTGATTCTTGGGGGGCCCACCAGTGGAGCTGATTCTTGGGGGGGCCCACCAGTGGAGCTGATTCTTGGGGGGCCCACCAGTGGAGTGGATTCTTGGGGGGCCCACCAGTGGAGTTGATTCTTGGGGCCTCACCAGTGGAGCTGATTCTTGGTGGGCCCACCAGTGGAGATGATTCTTGGGGCCTCACCAGTGGAGATGATTCTTGGGGCCTCACCGGTGGAGATGATTCTTGGGGCCTCACCGGTGGAGATGATTCTGGGGGCCTCACCGGTGGAGATGATTCTGGGGGCCTCACCGGTGGAGTTGGGTCTTGGGGGCTCACCGGTGGAGATGCTTCTTGGGGCCTCACCAGTGGAGTTGATTCTTGGGGCCTCACCACTGGAGCTAATTCTTGGGGCTCACCAGTGGAGTTGATTCTTGGGGCCTCACCAGTGGAGTTGATTCTTGGGGCCTCACCATGGGAGCGGATTCTTGGAGCCCACCAGTGGAGGTGATTCTTGAGGCCTCACCAGTGGAGCTGATTCTTGGGGCCTCACCAGTGGAGATGATTCTTGGGGCCTCACCAGTGGAGATGATTCTTGGGGCCTCACCAGTGGAGATGATTCTTGGGGCCTCACCAGTGGAGATGATTCTTGGGGGGCCCCACCAGTGGAGTGGATTCTTGGGGGGCCCCACCAGTGGAGTGGATTCTTGGGGTGGCCCCACCAGTGGAGTGGATTCTTGGGGGGCCCCACCAGTGGAGTGGATTCTTGGGGGGCCCCACCAGTGGAGTGGATTCTTGGGGAGGACTCACCAGTGGAGTGGATTCTTGGGGAGGACTCACCAGTGGAGTGGATTCTTGGGGAGGACTCACCAGTGGAGTGGATTCTTGGGGAGGACTCACCAGTGGAGTGGATTCTTGGGGTGGACTCACCAGTGGAGTGGATTCTTGGGGAGGACTCACCAGGGGAGTGAATTCTTGGGGGGCCTCACCAGGGGAGTGGATTCTTGGGTGGCCCCACCAGTGGAGTGGATTCTTGGGGGGCCCCACCAGTGGAGTGGATTCTTGGGGGGCCCCACCAGTGGAGGTTGATTCTTGAGATCCACTCTACAACTACTGTACATAACTCGTCCAATCTGCCTCTGTTCCCCCCTGGAAAGCAGCACGGGGCCCCCCATGCCGAGGGGCCCATTGTGGCTTTCCCTTACTCCCCTGTGTGTCACTCCGAGCTTGGTACCATGGAACGGGAACCCATGGCAGCCCTGACAATTTGTTCATATTCTTCTATCTTCTTTAAACATGATCATGTGGAGGAATGTTTAGTTCATGTTGTCACAATGAGACAGAAACAGACAACATCTCCCCGTTGGCCCCTAGAAAATTTCCAGGACATTTAGCTATGCAATAACTTAAGCCGTCCCTAGTTTCTATGGCCATCAATCAGGAAGTAGGTTGCGAGAGGTCCCAGTATTCTGCTAGGAGAAGCTTTGGGTGGTTCATAAATTGAGGAGTAGCCAATGTATCTGTGTTTACAAGTTATAATAAATTAACTATACAGTAGGCTTCTCGTACATCTCGCTTTCATCATTAGACGTTCAGCACTTTCATCCTTTGTGCTGTCAAGTGAAAGCAGATGTGAGATAGACTGGAAAAAATGCATGCGGCTAAAGTGCAACGTGCACATCAAGCAAGGGAGGAAATGCAGCTTCACTTGATAAGTACATAGAGGAGCTGCCGAAGATGCGTAGTGTTTGGATATCTACATCCAGACATGTCAGGATTTGGAGATTATAATAACCATGTGTACGATGAAGAAGAGAAAGTTTACCCTGGACATGAAATGAAGAGCCGTCTGTACTTTGGACAGGCATGAGGCCTGAAGGCACCGCTTCACATGGATCAAGCACAAGTACTTGCTATAGTAGCATAACACCAGCTGTGCACAGTAAGGTCACCAGGACTTGCAAACCATTTGTGCATTGTCTTCAATTTTGTACAGTGTTATTGGAAAGGATAATATTAGCGCGAGCCGTGTAGCAGCAGATTCTTGACGGTTCACTTCTAACATTCAGGACTGGGACAAGGTGGTTTTCTGGTGCACTAAGCAAATAAGGTATATAGCACCTTCCTCGCCCCACAAATATAATATTCAGCCCACTCCATGCCTTCTTGCACCCCTTTCCTGCCTGGGATGAACATAAAATTTCTAGACTTTTTTAAATGGACTGAGACCAACTGGTAAAGGGATTGTCTCACCATGAGAATTGATTTTTAGGTTAAAGATCTTGCAAAAACAAGTCACTTTGCAACATACGTCCCTTGACAGTTTCCTACCTAATCCTAGATATCCCCTCTTGTAGTGAGACAACCCCTTTAACTTTAGATGGTCATGTCCACCTGTTCAATGTTTCAGTACTGTTTGCACAACTTGCTGATCTCTAACAAGGAGCTTTAAGGGGTTGTCTCACTACAAGGATTGCTTTTTATGTTAAAGATCTTTCAAAAACAAGTCACTTTACAATATACACTCACCGGCCACATTATTAGGTACACCTGTCCAACTGCTCGTTAACACTTAATTTCTAATCAGCCAATCACATGGCGGCAACTCAGTGCATTTAGGCATGTAGACATGGTCAAGACAATCTCCTGCAGTTCAAACCGAGCATCAGTATGGGGAAGAAAGGTGATTTGAGCGCCTTTGAACGTGGCATGGTTGTTGGTGCCAGAAGGGCTGGTCTGAGTATTTCAGAAACTGCTGATCTCCTGGGATTTTCACGCACAACCATCTCTAGGGTTTACAGAGAATGGTCCGAAAAGAAAAAACATCCAGTGAGCGGCAGTCCTGTGGGCGGAAATGCCTTGTTGATGCCAGAGGTCAAAGGAGAATGGGCAGACTGGTTCGAGCTGCTAGAAAGGCAACAGTGACTCAAATAGCCACCCGTTACAACAAGGTAGGCAGAAGAGCATCTCTGAACGCACAGTACGGCCAACTTTGAGGCAGATGGGCTACAGCAGCAGAAGACCGCACCGGGGGCCACTCCTTTCAGCTAAGAACAGGAAACTGAGGCTCCAATTTGCCCAAGCTCATCGAAATTGGACAGTAGAAGATTGGAAAAACGTTGCCTGGTCTGATGAGTCTCGATTTCTGCTGCGACATTCGGATGGTACGGTCAGAATTAGGCGTCAACAACATGAAAGCATGGATCCATCCTGCCTTGTATCAACGGTTCAGGCTGGTGTGGTGGTGTCATGGTGTGGGGAATATTTTCTTGGCACTCTTTGGGCCCCTTGGTACCAATTGAGCATCGTTGCAACACCTTGTGGAATCTATGCCACGAAGAATTGAGGCAGTTCTTAAGGCAAAAGGGGGTCCAACCCGTTACTAGCATGGTGTACCTAATAAAGTGGCCGGTGAGTGTATGTCCATTAACATTGTCCTACCTATTCCTAGATATCCCATCTTGTATGGGGGGCATCAGCTTCTCAGGTCGCTATAGCTACAGGCCTGTTTACTCTCTCCTGATAGGCTGCCAGCACTGGTCGCTATAGCTACAGACCTGTTCTATCTCTCCTGATAGGCTGCCAGCACTGGTCGCTAAAGCTACAGACCTGTTTACTTTCTCCTGATAGGCTGCTAGCACTGGTCGCTATAGCTACAGACCTGTTTGATCTCTGCTGATAGGCTGCCAGCACTGGTTGCTATAGCTACAGACCTGTTTACTCTCTCCGATAGGCTGCCAGCGCTGGTTGCTATAGCTACAGACCTATTCAATCTCTCCTGATAGGCTGCCAGCACTGGTCGCTATAGCTGCAGACCTGTTTGCTCCCTCCTAATAGGCTGCCAGCACTGGTTGCTATAGCTACAGACCTGGCTTCTACTGCAGCCTAATGGAAGCCAGTACACACGCCCCTGAATTCAAAATGAAACCAAGAAAACAGGACTGAGGTTAGATGAATCGATGTAGTGAGAAAACCACTTTAATGGCAAAATTCCCAACAGGTGAATCGCCCAATACATTTAGGGGATCAGTGTAAATTGGGATATAAACCGTTCTCCTCATTCTGCTGTTCACATTGTGACATCATGAGACCAAGACAACACCTTACATTTGATCAATAGGACCTCACCATTGCCAGGCTTCAAGCAGGATGCTCTCAGACGGAAATGGTCGCTGAGCTTAGAGTGTTATCAGCAGCTATCACTCACCATGCCCTGCAATGCCCACAATGCATTGCGGGACATGGGAACATCACAGACAGCACGGATGCTTTAGTAAAGCATTCGGGCTGTCAATCACTCCCACTGCAGCGGCGCTGGCTGCAATGATAGCAGGCAGAGAGAGCTTCCTTCTTCTGTCTGTGCCGTAGCTGCGGCGATCGCCATAGATTGTGATAACTAAGGGTTAATCCCCGCTGGTCCCATGTCGCGATCGTGCATGGCCTGGTTGTGAGCCTGCACGATGTACCGGTACATCCATTTGAGGGAAGGTACTTCTCGCAAGGACATACCGATGCGTCCTATGTCGGGAAAGGGTTAAAGGGCTAATAGGATATGCCATCAAAGTCTGACAAATGCAGTCCCAGAGGTGGGACCAGTGCTTATCTAGGGAACGGGCACACAAAAAGACCAGCTCACAATGTAGACATGGTCACTACTGCACACAACTTTCTATTCTGTTCTATGGGAGTTCCCAGTACAGGGGAGCCCTGTGTTCTCTATTCCGTTCTTTGGTAGTTCCCAGTACAGGGGAGCGCTGTGTTCTCCCCTTTCTGTTCTTTGGGAGTTCCCAGTACAGGGGAGCCCTGTGTTCTCTCCATTCTGTTCTTTGGGAGTTCCCAGTACAGGGGAGCCCTGTGTTCTCTATTCCGTTCTTTGGCAGTTCCCAGTACAGGGGAGCGCTGTGTTCTCTCCATTCTGTTATATGGGAGTTCCCAGTACAGGGGAGCGCTGTGTTCTTATTCCTGTTCTTTGGTAGTTCCCAGTACAGGGGAGCGCTGTGTTCTCTCCATTCTGTTCTTGGGAGTTCCCAGGACCGGGGAGCCCTGTGTTCTCCATTGTGTTCTATGGGAGCTCCCAGTACAGGGGAGCGCTGTGTTCTCCATTGTGCTCTATGGGAGTTCCCAGTACAGGGGAGAGCTGTGATCTCCATTCTGTTCTATGGGAGTTCCCAGTACAGGGGAGCACTGTGTTCTCCATTCTGTTCTATGAGAGTTCCCAGTACAGGGGAGTGCTGTGTTCTCCATTCTGTTCTATGGGAGTTCCCAGTACAGGGGAGCGCTGTGTTCTCCATTCTGTTCTATGAGAGTTCCCAGTACAGGGGAGTCCTGTGTTCTCCATTCTGTTCTATGGGAGTTCCCAGTACAGAGGAGTGCTGTGTTCTCCATTCTTTTCTATGGGAGTTTCTGGTACAGAGGATCGCTGTGTTCTCCATTCTGTTCTATGCGAGTTCCCAGTACAGGGGAGCGCTGTGTTCTCCATTCTGTTCTATGGGAGTTTCTGGTACAGAGGATCGCTGTGTTCTCCATTCTGTTCTATGTGAGTTCTCAGTACAGGGGAGCGCTGTGTTCTCCTTTCTGTTGTATGTGAGTTCCGTGTACAGTGGTGCGCTGTGTTCTTCATTCTGTTCTATGTGACTTCCCGTACAGGGGAGCGCTGTGTTCTCCATTCTGTTCTATGGGAGTTCCCAGTACAGGGGAGCGCTGTGTTCCATTGTACTCATAACTCCCATAGAACAGAACGGAAAGTTATGCAAGCTCAACTGTTCTCCTTTCTGAGCCAACACTTTCAGGAGCCCATTGTTAGGCCTCGTTCACACGGGTTATTTGGGCACGGATTTCAGCCGTATTGCGCGCCGGATTTGCGCTGCAGTACGGCTCCAATCCGTCCCAGTAACTACGGTAATCCACAGTTCTCATAGAGAACCTGTAGATAATGACAGCCAATGCTCCGGCGTGCTGCCGGCCTTCTGCCCCGCCCCCGCTGCACGGCGTAATTGCGGGCGAAATCCGTCCCCGCAATTACGCCGGCAATAAGCCGTGTGAACCAGGGCTTAAGATAGGTGCAGGTTCGACCTCTTGGACCCACACCAATCACACATTGATACGCCATCACAGTCTATAGGTGGTAACAACCCTTAAATTTTTAGCAAATATCACGGTCAAGCTAAACTCTGCTACATATGTAAGTAATGGGGAAAAAAAATTCAAATTCATTAAAATAGGATATAGTACTTAGGAAAGACCTTTGGAAACATCACGATTCAGCCTGTGCTTTAAAAATTCACACATAACTCACTGTATCACTGAACCACATCCTCTGCATTGTGTCTTCATGCAGGTAGAAAGATAATAACTAAAACTGTGTGAGTCCTACAACCACTACTCATCATCTTGTCTGAAACTGTATCTATCTGAGCCAGACTTGGTAATTAAAGGATCATTTGTTCTTATAATGACCACACAACACAATGCATGTTTTCTTAAGCCAACATAATACAGCTTGCAGTCTCATATAATGTCTAAACACGGGAGCTCATTTGCTTCATTAACTTTCCTTTAAACTTGAATCCATTTAGAAAAAGAAAAATTGACTTCATTATGATTATACATCAACTAAAGAAACCCTGGAATAGTTATAAAAAAAAAACAAAAAAAAAAACTTTAGAAGCATAATAAGTTTCACTTTATTACATTTCTATTCCAGAAATTAAAGGGGTTTTCCACTAGTTTTAAATTTTTCCCACTTTGATAAAGTAAATAATTAAATAATGGTTCTCAAGTGTTTTTTTTTTTTTTTGTTTTTTTTTTAACTACACTCACTGTGCTGGTCAAATATTTTCAACATACAAAGGTCTTTCTTGGGACATTGTATCTTGAAACTTCACTGAACATACAATTCATGTCGGACTTCGGTGCCTGGAGCTCACCAGTTGAGATGATTCTTGCGGATCACTCTACAGCTACTGTATTTGACTCTTGCTTTCTACCTCCATCCCTGAAAAGCAGCCCAGAAACTGTCAATCTTTGGTTCTTGTGATTAATGGAAGATCCAACCAGTATCTAATTCATAAACCTCTTTATAATGCGTAAGGCAGTGATTGTGTCCTATACTGCTCTTACAGTAATGAGGTTCATGCCAGTGATTGGTGGTCTATAGCGTCTCTCTACAGTACAGTGCGGTACTACATGTCCTGTACTTCTCTTACATGTATTAGTGAGGTGCATGCAGTGATTGGTGGTCTATAGCTCCTCTCTACAGTACAGTGCGGTACTACATGTCCTGTACTGCTCTTACATGTATTAGTGAGGTGCATGCAGTGATTGGTGGTCTATAGCACCTCTCTACAGTACAGTGTGGTACTACATGTCCTGTACTGCTCTTACATGTATTAGTGAGGTGCATGGAGTGATTGGTGGTCTACATCACCTCTCTACAGTACAGTATGGTACTACATGTCCTGTACTGCTCTTACATGTATGAGTGAGGTGCATACAGTATAATGTTTCGTACCGTTTAGCCAAGAATAGTGGGTGCATCAGTGATTGGTGGTCTATAGCGCCCCTCTACAGTACAGTGCGGTACTACATGTCCTGTACTGCTCTTACATGTATTAGTGAGGTGCATGCAGTGATTGGCGGTCTATAGCGCCTCTCTACAGTATAGTGCAGTACTACATGTCCTGTACTGCTCTTACATGTATTAGTGAGGTGCATGCAGTGATTGGTGATCTATAGCGCCTCTGTACAGTACAGTGCGGTACTACATGTCCTGTACTGCTCTTGCATGTATTAGTGAGGTGCATGCAGTGATTGGTGGTCTATAGTGACTCTCTATAGTACAGTGCGGTACTACATGTCCTGTACTGCTCTTACATGTATCAGTGAGTTGCATGCAGTGATTTTAGTAACACCTCTCTACAGTACAGTATTAAATGTTTACTATATATATTAGATCTAACATGAAGCAATGCATACACAGTATGTTAATTACATTTTCTACCTATTGTAACAATATGTGCTAGTTCTCCTCACCGATTCCCACCTGCAGATTTTCATAGGAAAAAAGCTTATTTTTATAGGTAACCTGACGTTCAGGTAGCCTTACACACTAAGTAATGACATGTTGAAAGATGTTCAAGATTGTGTTATCTTGTTCACCATATATCATACATGTTCAGCCTGAGCAATGCCTATGAGTACAGGAGAGTAAACAGATGTCAGATGATTCTGGTGATGCTTTTCTCTGGAGGAAACACAAGAGTCATCTGGTAAAATCCAAGATGGTGAATTCATTTTCCCACGGAAAAAGTGGAAGCCTACGTGTCTGACATCCATCTTCTATATATACATGAGATGTGCATTGGATCCTACTAAAAATGATGACCTGCCAGTAGCAATCTCGTTTGCTATAGTTGTGTATTTCCTAACACTTATTCTGACTACCAGTGGTCAAGACAACATCATTACGGGGCCTATTTAAAGGAATGTTCCCATTGTACTCTTTGATGGTATATCGACAGGAGTGAATAAACTTTAGCTGTAAAGTTGGGACGGCTACTGCTTCTCCCTACCCCCTCAGCTAAACGGACAGCTTTAGGTTCCTCTCTCCCAACCATGTGGTTTTTACCCTAAAATGTCACAGAATCTCCCATTTTTTGCCTATAGGGATAAAGCCATTTCAAGCACCCCATTGTTTTGGGCAGTATAAAGTAGCTGACAGGTTCTTTTTAAAGGAGTTGTCTCACTACATTGATTCGTCCTGTTTTCTTGGTTTCATTTTGAATTCAGGGGCATGTTAATTGGCTTCTACTAGGCTGTAGTAGAACTAGGTCTGTAGCCATAGCAACCAGTGCTGGCAGCCTATCAGGATAGATCAGACAGGTCTATAGCTATAGCAACCAGTGCTGGAAGCCTATCAGGAGAGATCAAACAGGTCTGTAGCTATAGCAACCAGTGCTGGCAGCCTATCAGGAGAGAGTGAACAGGTCTGTATCTATATCAACCAATGCTCTCAGCCTATCATGAGAGATTGAACAGGTCTGTAGCTATAGCGACCTTAGGAGCTGATGCAGCCCATACAAGAGGGGATATCTCGGAATAGGTAGGACACTGTTAATGGACACATATTGCAAAAGTGACTTGTTTTTGCAAGATATTTAACAAAAAAAAGCAGCAATCCTTGTAGTGAGACAACCCCTTTAAATAATCTGCAGAAACAAAAGCATATTATGACTACTCTAGCATAAAAATCTAAATATTTTAAAATGTTTTAGGTGGATAGCCGCACCAAGAAAAATAATTCCAAAATATGTTCTTATACAAGCCTTCTTAAGATAATGTCATTTTGCAAGGATCCCTTCCCATTAAATGGGTATTTCATTTTCAGCCAATAAAGCTTATGGATTTTGTAATGAAAGGTTTAGCAATTTTCCACTTTACTTTGTGTATGAATGCCTCATGATTTGCTGAGAATTGCTGCACAAAGACAGGAAACAGTTCTTAAGGACATGAGGAATTGATGCAGAGTCTATTAGAAGATTGCACTATTAAAAGCTTGATTTGCGGAAACCAAAATATTCTATGACGGAGTGCGGAGATGGCCTGCGTTTCCAAACATGTTATTCAATGGAGGCCCCGCATGGTGGGGATGGGGGTATAAACAGCAGAAGATGAATAACCTGGTGCTCGTGCCGGCAAGAGACAACAATAAAACAAAGACCATTCATATCTTAGTTGTGTCAGGCTACGTATATTTATGCCGTAGTTTATTTACCTCTATAAGTGGCGTTAAGTAGAGATCAGTCTCGTCAGAGAATAAACAAGTTATTATATTCAGAGCTTCATTTAATTCCAATGAACTCCCCATATCCCTCCAGATGTCTGCAGTCATCCATTAACTCGGGAAAGGACAATGTTTGCATCTCATGAATCAGACACACTTTAGTGAACAATCAGCTGTGGCATCAGAATGATAAATGTGCCATTCAAGAAGAAGGAAAAAAAAATCATAACACCAGTTTGATATATTTTTCTTAAGGAGAGGATTACGTGGACCGTCAAAGAATAATAATCAGATTTCATTGTTGGAGTGAAATTTTGAAACGGTCAATTCATGCGTGGTATAGAGAGGTCCCTCAACATACAATACTAATTGTTTCCGGGATGACCATTGTACGTTGAAACCATTACTCTATGGAAAACTGCTAATTAGTTCAGACACCTGAAAAGGTCACCAACATGATGCAAAATGGATATTAACCCCTTAGAGCACCATGACGTACCAGTAATAGCGACACTAAGGGAATATACAGCAGGCTCACTCGCTCCATACACGGTGGGTGCCCGCTGTTAGACACAGCATGGATTAGAGCCAGCTCTGATTCCTGCTATTAGGCCATTAAAACGCTGCAATGGAACGGCGGAAGGTGATGTGCACCGTTCCTTCCCCCGATCGGCACCCCTGCGACGAGATTGCGGGGTGCTGAGTGGGTGCCCTGGCAGCAAGAAGGCTTCCATGGCTGCTATATAAGGGTACGTTCACACAATGTTATTTTGAAGTGGAAATTTACGCTTCAAAATAGGTCTGATCCAAGGCGTAGTTTGAAGTGTATTTTTTGCAAGGTGTGGAGCGTATTTTGAGACCTTTACACGGCGAAAACACTCTCCGCCATTATTTCTAGGGGGATTTCACTCACATAAATTCCACAAGAACTGACTCAATAAGCTTTGCAAAAAAAAAAACTTGTAACATACGCATCGTGTGAATGACGGTTCCTATTTTACATTGGAATCAATGAGCGCTGCATAGAACACTGTTTGAGGCTTATTTTGGAGCATAAAAAACACCCCCAAATAAGCGTAAAATTACATTGTGTGCACATACCCTAACTGCTTCTATGATTTCCTGCCACAGGCAGGAAGAAATAGGTGCAACATCTTGGTACAACCTTTTGCTTTATATACATAATGCACTTCCTAGTGGTTCAATACCCTAGAGAGAATACATTTTACAAATAAAATAAGTCACATGTCTGTAAAAGTCTGATTAAAATATAACCTCATTTATCCAGTCGGGTGAACACCGCACACACAAATAAATAAATTCCCACGGCACAACTTGCATTTTTTTGGGGGGGGAGGGGAGTCATTTTGTGCCTAAAAAAATTGGAATGAAGAGTTGTCAAAAGGTTGCATGTAACCCGAAATGGTATCAATCAAAATTATACTTTGGCCCTCAAAAAACGAGCCCTCACAGATGAAAAAAACAAAAATGTTATTGTTCACAGAATATGGCGCCACAGCACAAATATAAAAAATAGAAAAAAAGTACTAAAATATAATGGATACTCTACATATTTGGTATAATTGGTACAGTACCAACCTGCAGAAGACAGATAACCGGTCACTTATACCGCACAACAAAGTCCATAAAAACGAAACTCCCACAAAAATGGCGCAAATACGTTTTTTTTCCCACATTCTGCCCTCCTCAGATTTTTGGGTGGGGAATTTCCCAGTACATCACATGGTTTGATCAATAGCACGATTAAAAAGGGAATTTTGCCCCCCCCCCCTACCTTCCCCTCCATGCATCTCATCCCTGTTGGGTTAATCCATTCATTCTCTTTTGGTCAGATGAAAAAAATTGGCAAAATCCATTACAGAAATATCCTAATTTTAGGACCTGACAGTAAGAATGTAAGATGTCTTAGTGATAAAAACATCAGATCTCCATTCCATAACTTGTTCTGGGTTGAGTTACAGCAGGTTCTGCTTCATGCGGTTTTATTCAGCTATTTAGAACAGTAGTCCTTGTAGTCCATACATTTTGAGCGAGCCAAGGAGCTCCTGACATTGCTGAGGCATCTTTCCTGCCTTGTCCTATTCCTCTGTTAAATCTAGTGGTAATGGTTCACATCTGCATCGGAGGTTCATTGGACCTTCATTGCAGACCAGTTTTTCAAAGGACACCAACAGACAACAGCACCCGACGGACCCCATTGACTTCAATCGGTCTGTCAAGTATCTGCAACAGTGTTCGTTTTCGCAGAGGGGGGTAAATTGAGAAATGTACTGTGTAGTCAGATAACGACAAACCAACATAATGATTGTGTCGCCTACTGAACCAGACTAAGGGACCTTTGAAAATGCTCAGAAAGGCTTTTCAGGTGTTTTGGGTTAATTATTCTAATTTTCTAAGATGACAACTTTTGGATTTTCCTTGACTGTAAGCCCTAATCATCTAGATTGACAAACACTAGAAAAAGTTCTAGAAGAAAAAAAAACTAGAAGAAGTAAAGATGCTCCAGAATTGTTATTTAAAAACGGAACACAGATGCTTACAACGTTAAAGCAGAGTTTTGAAACTAAAATGCCAGGCCACCCATTGGGGGCGATTAAAAATAGAAGTGTAAGAAAAAAAATTTACCTTGTAATTCCTTTCATTCCAGCACCGTTACAGTGATCCTGGCCAATTACATCACTGTGACAAATTAAGTTTTAATTTTTTTCTTCAATGTTTTATCATGGATTGATGAACATTTATTGGTTTTGGAACATCCCTTTAAAGGGAACCTGTCACATAGGTTATTCCCCCATTGCTGAGGGCAGCACAAGCTAGTGTCAGACCTGCTGTTTCCAGCGCTGTGTCCCTTATTCTGTAAGATGCTGGATTTTAGAGCATTTACCCCTCAAATCTTATTCATGAGCAGGTGTTAGCCCCGCCCACCAAAGGCTAGCCCCGCCCACTGACAGTTATTCACATGTTTCTACCTATTCAAAGTAATAGGTTTATCAGTGTGAGGTGGGTGGGGCTAGTCTCAGGTGGGCGGGGTTTGAAAAAAAACGGACTCTCTTCTGACTGAAAACTGCAGATTTGAGCATTAAATGCTCTAAAACTGCAGCATCTTACAGAATAAGGGACACAGCGCTGGAAACAGCAGGTCTGACACACGCTTGTGCTGTCCTCAGCAAGGGGGGATAATCTATGTGACAGGTTCTCTTTAAGACACATCAGGAAAGCGGATTTTGGCAACAACTAATAATTTCATTTCTAATTTTAAAATAGTAGTTTGGGTGATATATGATTGACGCATAACAGTTGCCACATAAAAGATTTTCCCATAAAAAATAAATAAATTAAATATGAAGTAGAATCTAGACTCTAATGTTCCTGGGAATGAAAAAATTAATTTTTGAGCCAAAATTCTAAAATTCTATAATTTCTTGATTTAAGATATCAAGTATGTGGGTTTCTATCTCCCCCTTACAACCTATTGTCGTTCATTTGCTTAAAAAATGTTGGAATTTAATACAATTTCCGTTATTTTGTCCCTGGAAAAAAAATAAATGCAGGTTTTCACATCTAAACACCGACGAGTCATATAAAGGCATTATCAGTTTTATGGAAGCGGCAACATTAAGCTGTCAGCAGCTCTACATGTAAACCAATACAAGCCATTTTTAAATGGGAAAAAATCCTAAAAGCAGAAACTTTCCTGTGTCCTAAAGCCATTCTCAGACCCCGGAGCCCCTGCCTGCCCTCTCCTGTGGGAGGAATTTCCCTGCTGTCTGCGAGTCCCATTTTCCCTACTTTTATAAAATTAGGCATGTCCTTTTAAAGAAATGTCTGTTGTAGAAGTAACGCAGAGGCATTTTAATGATGATTTACACATGGGCACATCAACTTACACGTTGTAGATCTATATAAATCAATGTATAGGATCTCAACAAAGAATTAAAAGCAAATATTACATGGAAGCTGAAGTCCGACCAGATGTGCACCAATACAACCTCCCAATTCATGCGCTCAGTTTAGATTTTACATAAGATGCACAGTCTTCATTTATGTACAGTGGTTCCTCAGCATACACTATTAAATGGATGTAGGACGACCACTGTATGTTGGAGCCATAAGGGCCCGTCCCCACGGCAGGATTTTCAGTCGGTTTTACAGATGGTTTTCCGATTTGAAAACGGTCTATCGACCATCCTGATAGACTTTAAAGGGGTTGTCTCATCAAGCTGTTTCATACTGAATCAGTAGCATTATTTCATTCATGCATCCTGTCACTTCCTGGTCAAGCTATGGGTAATTAGCATATGAGCTCTGTATATTTAGACTTCTGCTAATTAGAAAAATCTCCTGCTGTCTGGTCCAGAGAAGCTTATGAGCTAAAGTAAACAGTAGTAATCAGAGTCTTGTCTGAAAGATCAGATAACACACAAGCTCTCGGGTTGCCTGCAGTTCTGTGTGATGACGTCACTCCCTGCTATCAGATACAACAAACAGCAGGGGAGAAGCAGCACACAGGTTGGTAACTAGAGAAACCAGAGAACACGCAGGTGATAAAATCATTTGTAGCTCATCAACAAAACAAAAAAAAATTGAACAAAGCAATCTATTTGGAAAACGTCTTCATTTACTGTTCCCTACATGTTGAAAGCTAATCTTTGTAGTGAGACAACCCCTTTTTCTGCCGGACAGTTTTTTTTACACCGCCGGTGGTCCGAAAAACTTCAAGAACATGTTCATTGTTCCGCCTGGCTTTCGGGCAGAACTTGAACATGTCAGTGGTTGAGGGGGGACCGTGAACCTGCGGACAGATCCGTCCCCCAAAACCATGTAAACGATATCAAAATACCAGCCGGGTTCTTTAATCAGAATTTGCTTGGCAAACTTTGGCCATATTGCAGCGCAATTATGCCCCGAATGCCCTGGCCTCTTCTTACTTGCGCCAGGTTATCATATGATTTTTTTACCTTATGTGTGGGCCGTACTTCATGCGCACTGCAGCGCAATTACGCAACAAATTACACCCCACAAATGCATCGTGTGAACATACCCTAAAAAGGACGGAGTATTATTTATTGTTGATGAAATTTGCCTACTCTTATACACATGTACATAGAAACTCCAATAGTTTTGTCTAATCTGTACTTGTAAATGGTCACCTTTTTATGTGAAACCACTTTGCAGGATGATTGGATCGGTCTTTAACATCAGTTCATGTTCATCTATGAGAGGTGTAAGGATGTAAGCATTCATCTAAAACTGGCCATAATGTCTACAGCGATGCGCTCCTCTCCGAGCTTGAGGGATCTTTAACCATGGTTGTGACATGTATACGAGCCTATAACAACTGTGCGTGTACATGACAATTAAAGAGCAAGCAGACGTACATTTACGATGCAGTATTGTTCACCCCTGAGCTCTAGTATATAGCATTTTGGCTGATCTCTATCCTGTTGGAGATTGCTTTCTCAAATTGCTGTTGAATTATCTCCAGCTAATAAAAGTTGATGTTTCGGTATTCGGTTTGCACTAAAAACTACACGTTTTTGCAAAAAAAAAAACAAACAAAAAAAAAAACAAGCCTTATAAAGTTTCAATGACATAAACTGATCATTTAAATGTGGCAAAATGTCAAAATTAAGAAAAAAAAGGCTTAAATTTATACAACATTCAGAGTTAAAAATAATAAATTGAATAAATACCTCCTTTGTTTCCTATATATTTGTAGCTGGCTGGCAACGATGCTTGACAGCAACCCCATCTTGACCATCGTGCTGTATCACCATCGCTTTGAAGTTCCTAGGGTGCAAAAAAAAAAAAAAAAAACTTTACTAAAATTCTAATGTAAAAAATAATCACACTAGGAAAAAAAATACAAAAACTAAAACTAAAACTAAAAATCGTATTTCAATGGCAGTGCACTAATAAGCCGGGTCTGCTATTCAAGCCCTGGATTTATATCGACATCTTCACAGAAGATTGGTTTGGATAGAAGGTAAATATACTTATGTAATACACAGTTGGATCACATTATTATGACCACTTTTGACTTACAACTGCAACAGTGCATAGCTCATGAAGGAAGTCATGTGTGTTGAGCTGGCTTGGTGGGTAATGACGTTGTGCGATAGGCTGTCTGCACACATATCCATCATTGCTGTTATAGGCAAAGCGATTTATCGATGTTGCAAAACAGAATGATCATCGGCTTTCTGGCTAAGGTGGTGGTATCTCTGAAACTGCCCAGTTTGTGAACTGTTCATGTGCTACTGTGGTTAAAGTGCATGAGTGGACGAATGGTGACACTGCAAATAAGTGACATGGAAAATGCAGAGCACCACTTGACACTAATATGAGAGGTGAACTTTGGCTACGAATATGTGCGAGGGCAGACCCACACACTACAGTACAGCAGCTCAACACCAAAATGAACCATGGTCCTACTAGACAGCTGTCTAAAACAACAGTTCAGCAAACCCTACTGCGTATGGTGCCCTGAAGCAGATGGGCGTGACTGCACCTCTACTAATGAAGACTGAAATGTTCACAGCAGTTTCAGAATTTGACCTCCACGGATTGGCAAAGAGTTGCCTTCTCTAAAAAGGCACATATTTTGCTTCATTGAATGGATAAATGTTGGTGTGTCAGGGGAGAAACTTCAGAGAACAAACACCCTGCAACCATTGCTGGAAGAACACAATTCAGTGGTGGCTGTGTTATGTTCTGGAAAATATTTTCATGGCATTTTCTGAGCCACTCATCCATGTGGAAGGGACTTTCAACTCATCTGGATATGAATCCTTCCTTGCAGATCACGTAGACCTATACTTGCCGATGGCCTTCCCTAGGGTAGGGGATCTTTCATTAAGACAATGCAACATGTCACATGGCTAGAAATATCTGAGACTGGTTTAAAAAGCATGACCAAGACTTCCCAGTACTACCCTGGCCTCTAATTCCCCAGACATGAACCCAACTGAGCAGCTGTGGGAGACCCTTGTTGGTGGTGTTGGCTTTATGGACCCTCCACCAGTTGTGGGATGCGTTCGGCTCCAGATACCAGTGACAACCTTATGGAGTGACTCCTGGACCATCTAGCTGCTGTCTGTGATGTACGCATTAGCTAGTGGTCATAATAATGTGACTTGTCTGTGTGAATATCTATGCAAAAACGTTAAGAATATTTTTTATCCCTTTCACAAATACTATTACAGTAAACACTTCACAAAAACAAATGGACTGCATTTATTATGGACTGCATTTATTATGGACTGCATTTATTATGGACTGCATTTATTATAAATGTTGCCTGGACAACACATTGCACAAAGTGCAGAGCTTCAGAACTCCCCAACGATTTGGTAGTGGTGGAAGTTTAACAAAGATTGATGACGCCGGTCACCAGAAGATAGAAGCAATTAAAACAAGAAGGACATTTTTCCAAGATGAACAAGTACTTTAATCAATAAACAAAAGCATAGAAATCCCAGTAAGTACAATTTTGCAAAGTATAAGCAGGAGGTTCTGCTGACAATCCTGGAAACGCCCATATCATATGAACATTTAATATTCCATGTTGTCCCTGTGCGGCGCTCGGTGCGTTCGTTCAGCTGTTGGTACCCAGATAAATTCCCTTTGGTATATAGCAAAACAACAAATATAGATGTAGCCTTGACAGTTCAAGTGAAGCAGAGAGCAGCTAAGGGAAAATTACAGCATGACATGTTGAATCTACAGTTCTGCAAATACGATTGCCAGGGTCAGGTCACTCATCCCAGATGCCGGCTGCTTCCTGTTCCTCTAGTATGATTTATTCTGTTGCCATGGGCTGAAGTGTGGCAGCTCCAAGGGGCAATCCCAGAGAACCAATTTGTAAACTTAAACACCGATACAATCTCATTTAGCGTCACTACAACCAGTCACAGCTACATCTTCATGGACAACTTTATAAAGTGTTCCCTCAAGTCACAATGGCCTCAATTATCATGAATATTTTACTTGTAAACTATCTGTATTAGTGAGGTGCATGCAATAATTGGCTGTGTAGTAGCCTCTCTACAGTACAGTGCTGTACTACATGTCCTGTACTGCTCTTACATGTATTAGTGAGGTGCATGCAGTGATTAGTGGTCTATAGCGCCTCTCTACAGTACAGTGCGGTACTACATGTCCTGTACTGCTCTTACATCTATTAGTGAGGTGCATGCAGTGATTGGTGGTCTATAGCTCCTCTCTACAGTACAGTGCGGTACTACATGTCCTGTACTGCTCTTACATGTATTAGTGAGGTGCATGCAGTGATTGGTGGTCTATAGCGCCTCTCTACAGTACAGTGTGGTACTACATGTCCTGTACTGATCTTACATGTATTAGTGAGGTGCATGCAGTGATTGGTGGTCTATAGCGCCTCGCTACAGTACAGTGAAGTAATATATGTTCTGTACTGCTCTTACATGTATTATTGCTGTGCATGGAGTGATTGCTGAGCTATAGCACCTCTCTACAGTACAGTGCAGTACTACACGTCCTGTACTGCTCTTACATGTATTAGTGAGGTGCAGGCAGTGATTGGTGGTCTATAGCGTCTCTCTACAGTACAGTGTGGTACTACATGTCCTGTACTGCTCTTACATGTATTATTGAGGTGCATGCAGTGATTGTTGGTCTATAGGCCCTCTCTACAGTAACAGTGCGGTACTACATGTCCTGTACTGCTCTTACATGTATTAGTGAGTGCAGGCAGTGATTGGTGGTCTATAGCGTGTCTCACAGTACAGTGTGGTACTAATGTCCTGTACTGCTCTTAATGCAGTAGTGAGGTGCAGTGATTGGTGGTCTATAGCGTCTCTCTACAGTACAGTGTGGTACTACATATCCTGTACTGCTCTTACATGTATTAGTGAGGTGCATGCAGTGATTGGTGGTCTATAGCGCCTCTCTACAGTACAGTGCGGTACTACATGTCCTGTACTGCTCTTACATGTATTAGTGAGGTGCATGCAGTGATTGGTGGTCTATAGCCCCTGAAAACAGTACAGTGCTGAACTAAATGTACTGAACTGCTCTTACATGTATTAGTGAGGTGCATGGAGTGATTGCTGAGCTATAGCACCTCTCTACAGTACAGTGCAGTACTACATGTCCTGTACTGCTCTTACATGTATTAGTGAGGTGCAGGCAGTGATTGGTGGTCTATAGCGCCTCTAAAGTACAGTGCAGTACTATATGTTCTGTACTGCTCTTACATGTATTAGTGAGGTGCAGGCAGTGATTGGCGGTCTATAGCGCCTCTCTACAGTACAGTGTGGTACTACATGTCCTGTACTGCTCTTACATGTATTAGTGAGGTGCATGCAGTGATTGTTGGTCTATAGCGCCTCTCTACAGTACAGTGCAGTACTACATGTCCTGTACTGCTCTTACATGTATTAGTGAGGTGCATGCAGTGATTGGTGGTCTATAGCGCCTCTCTACAGTACAGTGCGGTACTACATGTCCTGTACTGCTCTTACATGTATTAGTGAGGTGCATGCAGTGATTGGTGGTCTAGTAGCGCCTCTCTACAGTACAGTGCAGTACTACATGTCCTGTACTGCTCTTACATGTATTAGTGAGGTGCATGCAGTGATTGGTGGTCTATAGCGCCTCTCTACAGTACAGTGCGGTACTACATGTCCTGTACTGCTCTTACATGTATTAGTGAGGTGCATGCAGTGATTGGCGGTCTATAGCACCTCTCTACAGTACAGTGCGGTACTACATGTCCTGTACTGCTCTTACATGTATTAGTGAGGTGCATGCAGTGATTGGTGGTCTATATCACCTCTCTACAGTACAGTGCGGTACTACATGTCCTGTACTGCTCTTACATGTATTAGTGAGGTGCATGCAGTGATTGGTGGTCTATAGCGCCTCTCTACAGTACAGTGCGGTACTACATGTCCTGTACTGCTCTTACATGTGTTAGTGAGATGCATGCATTTTTTTTTCTTTTTTGTACCTGAAATCCAACAGAAGAGTGAACATGTCCCAAGTATTTTTTTTGTAAAAATGTCGGTTTTGAAATCCGTTCTCTTGAAAATCTGATTTGTTGTCAACACGACTCGGATTATAAAATCTGAATCTGCATCAAACACAGAGTAGAAATGCCTGCTGTGTAGACGGACCCATAGAGTCTGTGAGGATGTGTACAGACATTATTTATACCAGTTTAAGAGGGACAAATGTCTCTTTTACTACCCTTATAAAGTAAAGAATATTTACCTCAGATAAGAAGGCACTAACATTTTTTGTCTTTTTATGTGCCATGTGTTACTTAGTAAACCCACCTTGATGTGCTGTCAATGTCCCTGTATTTATCGAGTGGTTTTTAGCACCTAGTAAATACCAGGTTCTTTAAACTTGGAAAGTGCATAAGATGTCAACACAATTCCCAACCCAAATATTGACCGAAAATCATTGCACGAGTAAACAGACGTTGGAGTGTATGTATGCTTTAGCTCCCAACTCTCTTAACAGATCTTTGCTTACCCTCTTCGCCATGTGACATTGTATATTTCACCTTTCATCACTCAGTCCACATTGCTCGCACTCCATCAGAGAAAATTCTTTATCGGCTCATGTAGTAGCCAACTGCCTCCATCCCTGCCTTGCACTCTCAAGCATTAGTAGCCAAGTATTTTCCGGGAGAACATTCCTAGACACATGGCCTTTCCCTTCCACAACAAATGGAGAGTGACTAAGAAACAACATCAAAGACCTTTGACCATCCGTCCTAGACTAGGGAGACACAACAAAAAAAAAAAGTTGTATTTTTAACTGAATGTTTTGTGTACTATTATAGTTATTTACTGTTCTATTATGTAATACTAGCACACAGCAAGTGCTGCTTAATGGAGAAAGAACATGATTACGTTAGGAAGTGCAGTTGAAAAAAAAAGACATATTTCAAACACCGTCTTGTTGGCATGGAATATCCATTGGGGCAATTGCAAAAGGTTCCAGATCTTCTGGGTTTCAGAGGAGGGTCGGGCGGTGTGCGCGGGGGGGATCCGGACGAGACAGGGTGGGAGGGAGGATAGGATGGAGAAGTAAAATTTCTGCAATTGATTACACTGCTATGTATAACATTTCTCTAAATACGTTTTGGGTATAAAGTTTTTTGTTAAATAGGTAAATTATAAAAAGAAAAATGGACCATATATGTACCTGAAGGTTGAAATATCTGCTTTTTCTAGCTGTATGGAATTGGATGTTTTAAAACATTCTGTATGTTATTCTTTGATATGGATGTCATGTGCTATGTACCTGTTGATATGTTCTGTCTATTGGTCCAAATAAAGACAATTAGAAAAAAAAAAAAAAAGACATATTTCCACCAAATTCAACTAAGGGGCCGTTCACACGTCACAGGACAAATACCGGTCGGTTTAATCGCAAGGGGACGGCTTTTCTCCACGATTAGCGGAGAAAAGCCCGCCCCCTTCCCATAGACTTGTTCATATTCCATCCGAAAACCGGACGGAAGTATGAACATGTTCAATGTTTTTCGGACGGCCGGCGGTCTGAAAAACCGCTGTTCAGAAACCCCGTGCAGTGGGGACCGCTGCACTGGTTTTCCATAGCGGTCCATTGAAAAGTCTGCAGCCGGTTTTCCAGACGGTTTTCCGAAAACCGTCTGAAAAACCGGCCGCAAACTGTTGCCGTGGGGACATGGCCTAAGGGTGAGGAGAACATGTGGATGAAAGGAGGGGTATGGGTAATTTTTAAACTTTAGTTCCCTGTATTGATACGGACTTTGGAACCAATAAAGTAAGTAACGTCTACACAGCACAGATTTTTGGTCGGATTCAGTATTTAGAATCCGCCGAAGATTGATTGTAACCAGTGAACCATAGATCGCAATAGAAAATCCATGCTGTAGTCCACACAGCACAGTGGTTTTTTTTCTGATCGGTGTTGAAATCTGATGGATTTTAAAAAACGTCAGATCTTCCGCCTGGATCTACCATCAGATTACCATATATTCAATGTACGGGGCTGGTGGAAAATCTGAAATCCGACCGTGGTTTTTAGTGTAAACCAGCACCAAAACCGCGGTCCAGCGATGTTAAAATGGTGTCCGAAATCCGACATCATTTTAACATATGATGTGTAGACATAGCCTAAGGCATTAACCAATCTGCCATAAAATAATATGTAATTCCTGATCCCCAAATTGCCATCATACTGGATCTAGATGCTTTTCTTTTTTTTTTTTTGCATTTTCAAACAGTTAAACAGTGAACACATATCTCTGACATGTAATAGTGGTCATATCACGTATTTGCATAATCTCCGGGCCTGTGCCTGGAATATGTAGATAATACATATAGAGAAAAAAAAAAAAAAAACATCAAAATTACAAGAGTATAAAAGAAATTAAATTAAACAAAATAACTACACTACTAAAGTACAACTACAACTGCGTCCTATCTTCATCTCTCGTGACCGTGTGGTCTTTAATGGAACCTCATACTCAAGGCCAAAGTTCCTCAGACTTGAAGTCTCCCCAGCGTGCCCCCGATTCCCTCCCTACCGGATCTAGATGCTAATACACGTTTTATACGGCTACATAAGTATTAATACGTTTAGTTTTAAGTCGTTACCTAACCCTTTCTTGAAGCCTTCACCTGTTCTTGCTTTGACCAGCTCATTCTTAAAGTGCTGAAATTGCTGTATTTATTTCCATTGGAGATATAGAGATATAGGATAGCTGATGATGTAAAGATCTTTCCGCCCAATTTCATAGGAGCCAGTGATCCTAACTGTATGATTTTGGAGAAATAGGAAACCTGGGTGTCTGGAAGAAAATCAATGAAAACCTGGTGAGAACATAAAAATTCTTTGTAGTTTTCGCCATCACAAACATTGATGGCGTATCTATAAGATAGGTGCAAATCCCATCTCTAGAACGGGCCTCTGAAACTCCACGCTCTGAATGGAGAAGTGGCCATATCTTCCCGGTTATTGTCAATTTATTCACTGGGCTATTTCCTTCGGCTAGAGAAAAAAAGATTCAGTCTCCAGAGGAGAAAATCGTTCTTCAATGTAAGAACTGTGAATCTGTGGAATAGCCGCCTGAGGAGCTGGTCACAGCAGGAACAGTTGAGGGTTTCAAGAAAGGCTTAGACTACCTAAAACTAAAGAATATTAATACGTTTGTAGCCATGTAAAATTCTGGCTGGTGGCGGCTCTGGGGGAGATGGGGTCAGAGATGGGGTCTCCCCTGGAGCAGATTGGTTCTTGCCGTGTGGGTTTCAGGGCATTCACCAGTGGGGAGGCTGGGAATGAACTCCTGGTCTCCCTCCCTTCACCCACATTTTCCGCACCCTTGGTTCAACCTGATGGACACGTGTCTTTTTTCAACCGTACTAACTATGTAACTATGTAAATATAATACAACTGCTCAGCTGTACTTGGGATTCCCATTAAAATGAATAGAGTGTGACCACGCATGCGCAACCATTTCTCCATTCAGGACCTGCGGTGTTGGTGGACTCTTCTGGAGATTGTGTGGGCCCTCAAGGTGACAATGATAGTGTATAATGATTGGATTTGAATTGGTGATCCAGGTGCCGCAAAGCAACATCTCTAATCACTGGAGTGATATGTGAGTTACAGTAGATTTCCTTAAAAAAAATTTGCTTTTATATGGAAGTCATGAGCTGAGCAAAACCTCTGAGGGTGAATGATTTGTTTTACATATACTACTCTATTCTAATTCTGTAGCCTGCTTACAAACTACTCAAGTTTGCCGTCTCCAGCGCTCTCTGGACTCCTTCAAGCAACAGCAGAGCAGTAAAGCTGGTCATACACGAGAGAATTAAGACTATTTTGCACCAACTTTGAGCACCTTTTCATGAAAAAAGGAATGACAGATGACTGAAAGCAGATATCTGTGGAAAAGTTTGCACTGGACTGGATTTGGTTGTCTTTGGGTGGGGTTGTTGACATCCTTGAAAAGTCACTCATGGCACTCAATGATAGAAGCACAGCCCGGGTCACGAACTACCAATTATCATCAACTTATTGTTAATTTATTTGATTAAAAAAAAAACTTAAATTCACTTACGTTTCCCTTAATGAGCTGTCAAGAAAATAAAAGAGGAAGTGAAGAGGAAGAAACAAGGATTCTGATTTTCAATGTCTTTAAGGAACGCGGGAGGAAGCAAATGAACAGTGGTTCGTATGCTTGGCCGATTTTTTTCCAATGGTAATTCCATCACAGGACACGTGAAATTTTTAAATTGATTTTTTACAAAAATTCATTATCGGACACACTGTTGGTGTGTGGAAAAAAATGTAAAGAGCAAACCTCTTTTTTGAGGTTATTGATCGTTAGTAAATACACTGGTCCCTGAACATACAATATTATATTGGGACGACTACTGTATGTTGAAGTCATAACTCTGGAATTTGATAATTGGTTCTGAAGCCCCAAAATGCCCCCAACATAATGGAAAATGAAGATTTAAGAAAACTAAGCAGATGCTAATCCAGATAAAGCGCGTCCTTACATGTAATACGTTCTTAGGTTTCTTATTAGGGAGAAGCACCGTGTCAGAGTGTGGGGACTTAAAGAGGTTTTGCCACGATCTCATTTCATCCCTCCTGCATCCGGCTCTTCAGCTCTGTGTGCTCAGAAGGGGCGTGTGTGATTTGTTTGAATTCATATCATGTGACCCAGCAGGATGACATCACCAGGCTTTTCCTCTCTGTAGTCAAAGAAAGGTCTGTTTATGTATAGGATTGTTAAGTAGCTACATTGTGGCTCAGAGGTAACATTTTTGCTTCACAGCACAAGGGTCCTTGGTTCAAATCCCTTCAGGAACATAACCTGTGGATTTTTTTTTCTTCTTTAACAATGCACAGACCTCATTGAGGTTTCTTTTTTTTTATTTGCGCTGTTTGACTTATTACTAACTAGTCCAAAGGACAGGAGTAGAATGACAGCACCCGGGGTTTGAACACTCAGTAGCTGCCTGAGAAAAGAGGTGATGTCTGAAAATGTGTGACCAGGAGTGAGGAGCTCTCAGCCTTGGTCGTATCCCCTGGAGACAAGCTGTAAACAATGGATCACTGAAGGAGCAGCTAAAACAAAAACAGTGCAGAATTTTTAATAATAATGAATGGTGGAATGGTGTTTATTATTTCATTTTCAAACTTCCCACATCAATTTTACTTTGTGACAAAACCCCTTTAATGCATTGAATGCTCCCATGTAGTGGGATTACTCAGTATTTGGAGCTAATTGCAAATGACACCCACCCCTAACAGCAGGGAACAGAGCCAGCTCTGTTCCCTGCTGTTTCACCCTTTAGATGCTGCAATGATTGCAGCCATGGTATGAATGAGAAACTGTGATGCGCACCGTTCCTCACTGCTATTGATACCCCCATGGTGAGATCACGTGGTGCCGATATGTTAACATGGTGTCTGGAAGCCTTTTAAAGGCGTCCATCGCTGCCATGTACTCGTTTCTATCACTTCCTGCCCCAGGCAGTTAGTGATAGAACCGTTATCTTTGAACACCCTTCTGCATTATTGGTACAATGCAGAAGGGGGTAATGTCGTAGCGCCTAGTATTCAGGTACCTAGAGGGACTAAATGTTACTGGAAAAAAAATTCAACATTACATTGTGTCTATGAAACTATGAATTGTGTCCCAGAAAATAAAAGCCCTCATATGTCTATTTAGATGCAAAAATTACAAAAACACTTATGGCTCTTGGAATGCGGGGAAGAAATAAATAAAAAACAAGAGCCATATTATTATGACCGGCTGTCAGGAAGGGGTTAACGCTATAATAATTTTTTGTGTTAGTCAAACACATTAGATTTATCTATCAAGAACGGATAAGATTGCATCTACTCTTACAATAATGTAGAGCTCAATGAAAGCATTGTGAACAAATGGTATCTTCTTATCTTTATCTCCACCACTAATCGAAACATGACCGATACAAGCAGCCAATGTATACACTCACTGAACGGGTTATGTTTTTTTAGCCTGGTCTGGAACGTTTTTAAAGCAGAGATGCTAATTGTTGTAGACAAACTAGAGGTGCTGCACAGTACTGTGTGTGTTCTCCTGACTTCTTATGGATATTATTTATGGTCAGAAGTGGTCTACACAGTGATATGTGGTAACGTATCTGTATTGTACTCCCAGAGTATTTTTTATTCTGAGAATAATGCAATATTTTTAAACAGCAGCACAAGGATATTAGTCTTGGAGATCAAGAGTATATAAATATATATATTTTTTTAATGAAAGATACCAATATCTCACTCCATTTTGGAACTACTTCGCTACAAACTCACTTCCAGTTCAGGCTGTGGGCGTTCGGAGGCTAATTCGCAGCTTGACGGTTCACACTTCATCCTGTTCAGGCTGAGTCAAGTGAGGCTCATCGTTCATTTATAGCTTCAGGCTCCCATTTCCTGTGTACGGCCTGTGGGCGGTTCTATAGCTTCAGGCTCCCACTTCCTGTTCAGGCTGTGGGCGGTTCTACAGCTTCAGGATTCCACTTCCTGTTCAGGCTGTGGGTGGTTCGACAGCTTGAGGCTCACACTTCCTGTTCAGACTGTGGGTGGTTCTAAAGCTTCAGGCTTCCCCTTCCTGTTCAGGGTGTGGGCGGTTCTACAGCTTGATGCTCGCACTCGCACTTGATGTTCGCAAGATATGTAAAGAAGCTTAAGTAATCCGTGATACTTATGCTAAAAATCCATGCCATATTCTAAAAATCCCATGTTGAGGGATGACCATTTCATTACCAGTATTCTTGCAATACAGGTTACTAGGCACAGAATGAATTAGCCTTAAAGGATGTTCCCACGAAGGAATAGTTGCATAACAGCTTGGCTCATAGCTAGTATAAGTTACAAGCTTTAAGTTGTGTTAGGGGTTGTTCACACGGCGTCTTTTGGAACGTATTTTTGCATGTGTTTCGAACTTAATTTTACCGACCCGACAGAGACCAGGGAACATCCATACAGTCAACCCTATGGACCTTGAGTAGCCCCAGGGTTGTCTGTATAGGAAGCTGTCAGTGTCATAGTGACACATAAAGTAATGTATTAACACACATGAATATGCTAATACCTTACTAGGTGTAAAAAAAGAAGGGTTAAATAGTTATCCCTTTATCGCCATAGACATCGGGGTTTGCGGTGGCCGGCGCCGCAGCAGTGCTGAGAATAGGGCTGTAGTTCACAAGTTATTAAGAGTGAAACGTGAATGGTGTAAAAAAATTAGAAAAAAGTGAAAAAAAAATTCTGCAATAATTTATAATTGAATTTTTTGGCGGAATAGTATCAGTTCAACTTGTCCCGAATAAATCGAGGCCTCATACAACTGCGTCATTGAAAAAATAAAAAACGTTACGACTGTTGAAACGGAAGGAGGCAAAAACTAAAAATATGCACTATTCATTAAGTACTTTTCAGGCTTTCAGCTTAAGGGGTTAATGGAATTAAATAATGCGAATGCTGTAAAACAAAATGTAAAAAACAAAATAAGAAAAAAAGAAAAAAAGCAGTATCTTATTTGTAAACTTATACTATGTCCCCCAAAAATACAACTTCTCCCGCATAAAACAAGTCCTCGTACAAATGCGTCAATTTTAAAGATAAAAAAAGTTACTACTGAAATGCATGGAGGCAAAAACTATAAAATTTAGTTGCTGATTAAGGCCTGGGACTTAAGGTGTTAAACATGTAGGCAAAAATAAATAACGATTATCACCAAATACACTGCTGTTATGATTTTGCTTCCCATTAGAGCTAGAGCAGCTCTTCTCTCCTGCTTGTATATACAAGCTTCCCTAGCTTACCAACCCCCTCTCTCTGCTCTATCAGCCCTTGACCAGGATGATGTCACTCCCTGTTGTATCTTATCAGCAGCTCAGGAGCTCATGTATCTTACTGACAAACTTTAACCCTTTAGATCTCTGTTCTATTCTACCATTTAAACCCTTCGATTATCAATGTCCCTCTCACAAGATCAGCTAAGAATAGCAGAACTGATATGTCAGTCACTGCTGTAGAACCACAACCTGACTAGAAAGTGGGATCCTGAAGCTGTAGAACCACCCACAGCCTGACCAGGAAGTAGGACCTGAAGCTGTAGAACCACCCAAAGCCTGACCAGGAAGTGGGAGCCTGAAGCTGTAGAACCACCCACAGCCTGACCAGGAAGTAAGAACCTGAAGCTGTAGAACCTCCCACAGCCTGACCAGGAAGTGGGAGCCTATAGCTGTATAACCACCCACAGCCTGACCAGGAAGTAGGAACCTGAAGCTGTAGAACCACCCACAGCCTGAACAGGAAGTGGGAGCCTGAAGCTGAACGGGAAGAGTAGGCTCTGTGGAACAGCATGGACCCCTTTAAAATTGTCTGGTCCACACTAATTCAAAATATGGCTTGATGGTGACTACGAAGAAATAAGGGACTGGAGACCAGTTATATGATCAAGGGGAACTGATCTCCTATTTTCTGGAAGGCAACTCCATAAAGCATCCATGTTGACACTCTCATTATATATTGTATTATCATATTACACTATTACAACTCTCTCCTAGAAAACTTCCTTGTCTTGCTAGGACTATATGCTTAGCAAAAAATATGTTATTTGGCAAAAATCTTGACTGGCTTCTATTCCATTTGAAGAGCCAAGCATGTGAACCACAGTTCAATAGTATTTTTCTAGTATGCGATAGCCCATTAAATTAAAATAACTCTTGTATACATTAAATTACATCTGCCCTTCATCTGCACAACCCTGCATTTTGTCAGTGTCTGCTACTTATCAGAGTTCATCTACTGCAGTGTTTAGCTGGCTGCAGAATTTGGCATCCCAGTGTAAAGTTAAGCTTTAATCTTAAGAATGTCCGACTATCCCTGCATGTACATTTACAATATACAAAGCCCGAGCCTATAGGTTTAGTTATGTACCGGAATTCATTTCATAGTACATAGTCACATAGTAAGGTTGAAAAAAATCATGGTCTTAGTACAGATATGTAGAAGCTCTGAATATATACACTGCCCATTAAAGGGGTTTTCCAACCAAGTCAAACTGATGTGGGAAGCTTACAAATTAAATAATAAACATATCCATCGTTACCGAAAATTCACCATTTTTGTCTTAGCTGCTCCCTTAGTGATCCATAGTGTACAGCTTGTCTCCAGGGGATACGACCAGTGACGAGAGCGCCACAGTCCTGGCTGCACATGCTCATCTGTCACCTCTCTTCTTAGGCAGCTAGTTTCAGTCTATTCTCTGCCTATTAATCACACACACTTACAGCTAAGCAAGTGTTCAACCCCAGGTGCTGTCATTCTACTTCTGTGCTATTACTCCTTAATGATCACACACACTCACTGCTGAGCGAGTGATCAACCCCAGGTGCTGTCATTCTACTCTTGTCCTCTGTACTCCTTAGTAATCACACACACTCACTGCTGAGCAAGGTGTTCAACCCCAGGTGCTGTCATTCTACTCCTCTCCTCTGTACTCCTTAATGATCACACACACTCACTGCTGAGCGAGTGTTGAACCCCATGTGCTCTTATTCTACTCCTGTCCTCTGTACTCCTTAGTCATTAGTCAAACAGTGCAAATAAATAAAAGGAAAAAATGACTCAATCAGGTGATTGCAACCGAGGAAAAAAAAATCTTCATTCTACTCCCTCCCCTGTACCCCTTTAAATGTCACACACACTACTGCTGAGCGAGTGTTGAACCCCATTCTCTTATTCTCTCCTGTCTCTGACTCCTTAGTCATTAGTCAAACAGTGCAAATAAATAAAAGGAAAAAAGGAACCTCAATCAGGTATGTGCACCGAGAAAAAAAAATCTATGTTTGGTTCCTGAATAGAATTGAGGACAGGTCTCCTACGCTGAAAGACAGAAGTGCTAACCAATCAGCTACGTTGTAACTTCTCACAGCTTCTTACATAAGCAGACCTTTGTTTGACTAGGGTGAGCATACCGTGGAGAAAGGCATGGTGATGTCAAGCCTGCTGGGTCACATGCTATGCAGTTCAAACAAATCACACACGACCCATTTTGAACACACTGAAGGCTGAAGCAGGACAAACCAGGCATGAAATGCCTTCATGGTAAAACTCCTTTAATGTCTTTGTATGCACCTGTACTTCAATACGGACACTTACAGAATTTTATTTTTGTTGGGTTCAGATGGAATATGGAACAAAATATGCAAAGAGTAGGTCTTTTCCCCTTTAAAAATTTGTATAGGTTTAGAAAAACAGGATTATTGTTCCTGGTATTTACTGCTTGGCATTTTTAAGTAGATGGGGTTCAAGGAAGGCTGGATTCCTTCCAAGGCTGGATTCACACACATAGAAACACGGAAATGAAAACACTGCAAAAAGTTGGAAAAACCTGTTTTCTTGAGCAAAAATGTTGCAGACAAATGCACGAGACGGACATTTTCCACAGCAAATCCACATATAAAAATTTGCAACAGAATGTGTGGATTTTGATGCAGATTTTACCCCATTCAAGTCAACTAAGTAAAAATCCATGCTAATAATCGACATACTGCAAATTTTCTGCACTGAAAATTTCTACCAGGTGGGTGGGGATTTGTACAGCCTCAACTACATAGAGGGATTTGTTTTGTGGATTTTTTATGTGCAAATCCACAGCAGATCCATCGTGTGTGCATTCACCCTTAAAGGGGTTTTGCCACGATCTCATTTCATACCTCCTGCATCCAGCTCTGTGTGCTCAGAAGGGGGCGTGTGTGCTTGTTTGAATTGCATATCATGTGACCCAGCAGGATGACATCACCAGGCCTTTCCTCTCTCTAATCAAAGAAAGGTCTGTTTATGTATATAACTGTAAGTAGCTACAATGTAGCTCAGAGGTAAAACTTTTGCCTCCAGGCACAAGGGTCCTCAGTTCAAATCCCTGCAGGAACCAAACCTTTTTGTTTCTCTTTATCAATGCACATAGCTGATTGAGGTTTCTTTTTTTATTTATTTGCACTGTTTGACTAATTACTAAGGAGGACAGAGGACAGGAGTAGAATGACAGCACCTGGGGTTTGAACGCTCAGTAGCTGCCAGAGAGGAGAGGTGATGTCTGAGCATGTGCGAGCAGGACTGAGGAGCTCTCGTCACTGGTCGTATCCCCTGGAGACGAGCTGTAAACAGTGGATCACTAAAGGAGCAGCTAAAACAAAAACGGTGCAGAATTTTTAATAATGATGAATGGTGAAAATGTTTATTCTTTAATTTACAAACTTCCCACGTCAATTTTACTTTGTGGCAAAACCCCTTTAATTTTATCCTTATTGCGGTTTATCATACATTACATTAGAGAATTCAGGAACAGTGGAGCACAGTGCAGATTGTTCGTTAGTAGGAGTTTGATTATTGACCCATATGTCATTTTACCTGACAAAGAGAACAGGGTAAGCCTATCTTCAATCAATTACAAAATTTTACTGAAATTTATTACACATTGCCATAAAATAGTTAGTGTGTGGGATAATAATAAAATATGTCTGTAAAGAATAAATCTTTAGTCGGTTTAGTACTTTCGGTGTCAAGTATCTATCTTGGAACAGGCATAATCTCCATGACACTAGAAGATTATATACAGTACCATGTATGCATGATTCCAGCACATAAATCACACAAGATACCCTGCAATGAGAAACCAGACGGCTACCCCAGGAAATACAGATCCTAAGCACGGCTGTGTATTTAACACCTAATGTATGTATGTGTATTGCAGTCAGCACCGTCAGTGAGGGGCGGCTGGTGTCCTCAGCACAGCAGTATCTTGCTTAAAAAACACAGCTTTTATAGAATTTGTTATTTTTAATGTTCAGACAAGAGCAGCTTAAACCGTATGGACCACCCTGTGAAGAGAGCTGGACTGCTGTACTGGCTGAAAAGCACTAGACTGGAAACCTGGGCTACGGCAGCACAAAACCTTCATCATCTGTGTTTTTACACCTGGAAACCTATGTGCAGGTTCATAGGCAATAAATGCAGGACAGCCACAGGAATGTGAGCTGAGGAACGGCAAGCCTGAGCAGATTGGGATAAAAAGGAACGCATATTTTGGGAATACGGGTGAAATTTCTTTAGATACAGTCGTATACAAACTCAATATCTTTGAACAGAATTTAATATCAATTCATCAGGTGGTACCTTTACTGTTCTGTAACTAAACTTCTTTCCTCTAGCAGATGAACAGATGCTCCAGCTTCCAACACCAGCCAATGTCATCCCCCCCCCCCCCCCCCCCCCCCAAAAAAAAAGTGCAAAATCTTATTGGCTAAATAGTGTAAAAAAATCTGAATATTGCTATAGATAAATCCCTGCTTTATCATTCTGTTCATATACATCAGGAACGCTCGTGCTTTTCGGTCGATGGTCGTTAGTCGTGGCATGATTCGGGACGGGGTGAGCCGACGCCGATTCATCAATATCGTTTAAGCTTCTTTCCTCCTTCCAGTGTCAAAATCTAATTGATATTTGTAATTGATGAGTGCATGTTAGGCTGTCCATGTTGGCGTAAAAGGAAATCGTTACCAAACTGATTAGATTTACGCATGTAGGCAAAAGCAAAGACTATTACCAAATACATTGCTGTTCTGATTATGCTTCTTTTCAGAGCTAGAGCAGTTCTTATCTCCTGCTTGTTTAAAGAAGCTTCTCTAGGTCACCGACCACCTCTCTCTGCTCCAGCAGTGGCCGGATGGTGACATCATTCTGTGCTGTGTCTTATCGGCAGCAGAGGAGCTTGTTTATCTTTCTTACTGACAAACTTTAACCTATTACAGCTCTGTAGACTTCTGCTGTGCTGTTAATACACTTTCATCAACAATGTCCCTTTAACATGCTCAGCTAGGAATAGCATATTTGAAATGTCAGTCACTGCTGTAGAACCGCCTAAAAGCTTGAACAGGAAGAGGGAGCCTGAAGCTGGCTGTGAATAGCAGGCTTTATGAGACAGGAAGAAAGCCCCTTTAAGAAGCTCCAGCATCCATTATTTTACCAGGCCCACCAACAAGAGTTGTTACGACAACTGCAAGAACAAAAATGTCCATAAGACTCATTAATTAAATGGGTTTTCCTATCTTTCACTTTGAGGGTATATCTACAGGTGTGGGTTTGGGAATAGTCTTGGTATAGTATGGAGCGCCTGCAGACAACTCCCCATTCTGTTCTATATGAGTTCTGAGTAAAGATGAGCGGTGTGTTTGGCTGTGCTGGGAACTCCCATAGAACAGAATGGAGAGCCGTGTGGAAGCTCAACCTACTCTCCGTTCTGAGCAGAGACTTTTAAGGGCCCATTCCTGAGACAGTTGTGGATAGCAGAGGTGAGCCCCACATCTATCACACTTTGATGGCATAATAAAGGGTAACACGACAATGAAATCCATAAAAACAAAACCCCTGCAAAAAATGGCTCAATTGCACCTTTTTTTTTTTCTTTTTTTTTTACATTTCACGCCCCAAATAATGTTTTGGGGTTTCCCATTACGTTACATGGCATGGTCGATGGCACCTTTAAAAGTACATAATACCTGACAAAAAACATTTATGCCTCCATAGGTGGCAAAATAAAAGTTATGGCTCTTGGAAAGTATGGAGGAAAACACAAGAGTGAAAACAAAAAAAACCCCACTTAACTGTAGCATGAAGGGGTTAAAGGGAATCTGTCGCCAATTTATTTTATTTTTTTGCTTATTAAGATCAGACCCTGATCCATATTATTTTCTTCTTAGTCATTTTTATTTTCTGATTGTAGATTTCTCAATTCAATCGTCTTTATATGATTATGGGGGCGGCCATCTTGCAAGCACTGCTTTAACAACAATCAGAGAGATGCTTTACAGCAGCTTCATGCACATAGGAGCCTTCAGACTGACTCAGTCCCATTGTCTTCTATAGGAGAGAGTTGTGGGCATGCTCTGTTACCTGGGAATAAGTCAGTGTGCAGGGAGGAGGAGAGGGGGAGCTGTGACATCTCCTATTGTGACTGATGGATCCTGTGTTATCTATACACATTGGTGTTACCTTTCAAAGTAACCCTGCTTTTACTGATAATGAGCAGACTACTGAAAATCTTTCTCTACAGAACAGGAAGTGTCAGACTATTATTAGGCCTAGTGGCCAAAGTAAATACTGCAGGACAAGAATTTTTTAAAAATTTTTAAAGTGATATGGAAAATGTAAAAAAAAATCATAAAAAAGGTGTTTAACATAAAAACTTGAGTTAAACAATAAGTCATTTTTTGAGAACACATTCCCTTTAAAAGTGATGGGAAAAGTGGACAGGCTCTATTAGAATGAAGTCACAGACCAACACTGAGCAGGTTGCGGCGCTTATACAACAATCAGATTATCGGCATGTTACCAGAAGTCGGACTCCTATTGCTCCGATATTAATGGCCTGTTTCCATTGGTCAGAGCCCAAGTTATTAGGGCTAGATAACCGCTTTAACCTTTTTTACATATGTGATTCATATCCATTTAAAAATAGGGAAAAATAAACTCCATGTGCAAGATATCTTGTATTCAAGGCCAGGGCTCTCAGATAGATAAGTTGGTCCCTGACCAATGAAAATAATTACAAGTCAAAATGAAGGCAACTTAAGATCCCCCTAATGGAAGGCGCAAGTACTTTTAATTAAAAAAAAGCCTTTGGTAATACATGAGACGATAGTCAATATCCTCGGATAGTGTTATAGTCCAGCAGCAGCTGGGCGTCTCCGATTCCCCAATTACAGAGAAAATAACAAGTGATTTTTTTATTTTATTTTACTTCAGGACCTTTAAGCTGTGTCATTGTGTACAAGATATAAAGAATATTTAGGGTAGCTTTAAAATGTAGCTTTAAAATATAAGGGTATGTTCAATTTAGATTTGTAAATTTACGCTTCTAAATGAGCTTCAAAATACGTCTGATCCGAGGCTTAAGTGTGGAGCGTATTTTGCGGTGTTTAGGAGCCATAAAATACGCTTCACCATTGTTTCTGTTGGGATTTCACTCGCATAAACGCCTCAAGAATTGACAAGGCACTTACATTTACATGAATGAAATCCAAAATACGAGCTGCAATTACGCTTGTAAAATCCGCTCCGTGGGAATGACGCGTATTTTACATTGGAAGCAATGAGAACCACAAAGAACATTGAAGCTTATTTTGGGGTGTAAATAAGTGTAAAAATGCGTCATGTGAACATGTCTTTAGACAAGGAACAGTTATGAAAGCCAAGTCCATGTAGTCCTTTCGTCTGACACCCTTCATCTCCTATACAGGAATCTTTGCTGAATGGGACTCACCAAGGACACTACCCTTGGCACAGTCTCCAGCATGACTGTGGCTTGGCAGGTTATTCTCCTGGTTGGACAGGCGATAGTTTAAGGCAGACAGAGTTCAGTCATAGCAGCAGGTAGCTGACAAGAACAGAAGTCATTAAAAGGCGTGTTCACAGGAAGACATGTCTGCATTACAGATCAGGATCATAGCTAGGTACGAGCCAACGGTGTTACAGAATGAGGAGGAAGGCACTTGCAGGTATCCTCCCCATTCATTTCTATGGGAGTTCTGAATACAGCGGTGCACAGTTAGAAATGAATGGGGAGAAAAGTGGCAAGCCCCCGCCCCATTCTGTATCACGTTGATCTTGTAGCTAGCTACAAGCGACCTGTAATGCGGAAGTTCCTTCATGGGAACAACCTTTTAAACAAACCGGGTCAGAACCAGAGAGCTACACAGCAGAATTGCTGATAAACAACAGAAAAATGGAGACAAATAATTGGGTGCATAATATATTATTTTCAGTCCTATAGCACTTGGATTTGGACTTTTTGTTGGTATGTTGACCCAGTCAAGTTTTTGTGGATATTTTATATGGTGGATAACCTTTTTTAAGGACTTTTACATATGCTAATTGACAGTTTATGCATTTGAGTCAATATCTCCACGATTTAAGATTATGTATATTGGACACTGTCTCATATTCTACCATTAGGTTTTAGATACATTTAGGGCTCATCCCCACTGCAAAACACAAATACCGGTCAGTTTATCCGACCGGTATTTGTCCTGTTTTAGTGCCGTCACCACGGCCGCGGGGTGGGGGGGGACAACTTTTCTCCTGGATGAGCAGAGAAAAGCCCTCCCCTTCCCATTGATATGTTCATATTCCGTCTGAAAACCGGACGGAAGAATGAACATGTTCAATGTTTTTCAGGCGACCGGCGGTCAGAAAACCCATGCAGTGGGGACTGCTGCACAGGTTTTCCATAGCGGCCCGGTGTGTTAGTTTGCGACCGCAAACCGTCTAAAAACCAGCCGCAAAACGGTGCCGTGGGGACAAAACCCTTATAATCTTGGATATATATGTATCCATGAAGTGTTACTTAAAATTATACATATGGACATTTTTTGACATCTTGTTACAGCTGTTTGTTCTTTTTTTTGCATTGGTTCTCCTCTTTTTTTGACTTTTGTAATTGTTTCTTTTTATCTTGGGATTTAATAATTTTTTTTTTTTTTTTTTTGAGATATGACTCCATTTATCTGTTTATCATCATGATTTTGGGTGTTTCTCGAGTTAGTAAGATAGGGATCATCGGAGCTATTTGTATAGAAAGTAGAATTGCTGCTGCACTGAAGAACCTAACAAATCAGTTCATGTCGCTCAACAGGTTTGGTTTTTTTTAACACAAAAAAAGTGCCGTCATCGGGGTTATGGGACAGATAAAATAAAGGGAAAATAAAGCTTGTACTTAGAGATTTGATTATGTAAAAAGACTATCCGCCAATCAAAAAGACCAAAATAGCAAGAAATAAAACACCACACAGGTAAATGATAACAAAATACTGCAACGCCAACCAAAACTACACTTAGGGTATGTTCACACAATGTATTGCGGCGCGCACAGTACGTGCCGCAATACATCGTGTGTCTCGGGAGCTTGCGCGTACTCCCGCGGTGCAGGGGGGCCGGCAGCTCGCTGGCCCCATAGACAAGCTTTACTCGCGGCACGTACAATACGATCGTACTGTACGAGCGGGGAGAGGAGGCACAATCCATAGTTCTCTATGAGAACTATGGATTACCGTAATTTCGGTACACATCTCGCTCGTATTAGAGCGCAAATACGTGTCGAAATTTCCCCGTGTGAACATAGCCTTGCCCAATAAAATAAATATTTCTTTATTGAAAATAAATCAGCGCAAATACAAAAAATAAACAATAGCGGTGCAAAAAAGTGTCAAAAGTGCTGCAGGTAAGTATATCCCAAATCAAAATAACTCAATAACAAAAAAAAAAAATTAATAAAAATGGTACACATGATTTAAAGTAATATATTCAAGAAATACATATTCCCCAACAAGATAACATAAATAATACATATATAATCTAACCAATGTGTATAAATAACCAATACAAAATAAAGCCATAATAAGACCAAATAGCACGCTGAAAAGACCCTTTTTTGCACCGCTGTTGTTTATTTTTGCATTTGCGTTGATTTATTTTCAATAAAGAAATATTTTATTAGATAAAAGTAGTTATATGCAAAAAACACATTAAAAAACCCTCATGAAGCATGAAAAAGCAATACTTTTTTAGGTGCTTAAATGAACAATAGATGGGATTGCCTTTTGTTCAATTTTTATCTTTGAAAATAAAAAGTAGAAGGGAAAAAAAGCGTAGGCGACAACGCAGCTACATTAAACAGTGATAAGAAATTCAGCACAATAGGTCACGCATGTAAACATCTACAAGGACATAACGCGTTCAGCACTTTCACATTGCCAATGTGGACGGGGACAGCATTGCCATCTCCAACACTGTGTCCGGCCTGAGACCTTTGAAGCAGTTTAGCCCCTATTTCGGGGTAAGTTCCTTGTGTTCTACCCACATCCAACATCTAACAGTAAAAATCTAATCTAAATAATAACACATGAGCATGCTCGGGCTGACAGCTGGGGTTATGTTGACTTTTTTCTTTCCCCACAAGTTTGGGTTTTGCGCGCTTTTATGTCCCGGAAAGTGCTTTTTGTTTGCTTTTTTTCGTAGAGGGGAAATGGGAATATCTGGGGGGGCCCCCCCCCCCCCCCCCCCCCCCCCCCCCCCCCCCCCCCCCCCCCCCCCCCCTCCCCCAAAAACGAGTCTATTGACTTTGGAGGTCGGAGCCTGAGGAATTACACAAGACGCACAGGGTTACATAGTATCTGGGCCTCTGCTAAGCTCATAATGTGCCCTGATTTACATACAGAGCAGGCCTTGTGGCTGGGAACCCCAATTTCGATCCATCTTTTAAACCCCACACAAAGGCCCGATGGGGCGAGCCTCGAACATGGCTTCCTGACTTTAAAGCTCTCCTCTTGTCCTGAAGATCTATAAATATATACCCATATGCTTGCTTTGATCTCAGCAAAGTCCAACCATTCTAGTGATACCCTGGATACTTTATGTAAAGAACTGAACGAGCAGGTTTACTGAGTGACAATTTTTTTAGGTAAAATCAATAATATTACATATTAAGGGCTTTTGCGGAACCGAAAAGGGAATCATTTACAGACTACTTGTGTAAAAATTATAATGTTTTATTGATTAATTGAATTTTATTAAGTTTTATTGTCTGTAAATTGGAGCTATAAATTAATAAAATGGCACTCCTTCCCTAAAGGAAAGGAGTATAGAGGGAAGCTGGCGCTAGATACTACTTAAGTAGAAAAAAGCATATGGATAGAAACTGTATTAAAAGAATAATAGCATTTATTACAATAAAATAAAATAAATATTAAAATAACCATTTATATAATAAATAAAAGGAATGGGGAGGGCTACGCGTTTCACGTGCACTCCAACCACGCTTCCTCAGGCAGTAAATTTAAGCGATTATAGTGATTTGTTTATATACATTTCATGGTTATGCTATTTATCTGCACCGGCACTATTGCACTTTTTGGATTATATGTGCAATAACACTTTTTTTTCTTCTGTGGTAACACTGTTGCGTTGGTATTATCCCATGCATTTTAAGCACTTTGCTAGATCACTGGTTTTTACTCATCTTTCAGTGCTACCTTTATGAATCATGGATACCACTAATATACACTAATGTTCTTAATTTTCAGTAAATCATGATAATACCCATCAGTATCTGCACTTTTCCCATATTTTTATGACCGTGTTTTTATTAGTTGTGTTTTGAGGATCTATAAATACAAATTACGATATATATATATATAATCTCACAATTGTTTTTCCCATGATTATATTGTCTATTGTGTGTGTATTTTATATATGCTCCAATAATAACAATTCTATAAATACTTATATATGTATATAATATATGCACAATCCTCCACATCATTTATGTGGCCCTCTAGAGCTTAGACGAAGGAGGACTGGCTCTCCACTTTCCCTGAAGGACACAACCAGCCCCTGCCAGAGGGGGCGCCATCTGCACAGGAAGCGGGGGCCATCTTATATTTGTAGCTCAGGCGTGCATCTCCATACCGCTCTTTAGCACAGCTTAAAAATTCCCCACCCGGCCCCCCAGCCCCCCCCAAGGTTTCGAGAAAGAAAAAAAAGAATATTTGGGTACCCCTTTGGTGAAAATACATTTGTCCCTCTGCTATAGATGTAGCTATAATACTATTTTATAATAGCACAATTTACGACGTACCAAATTTAATTTGCGTGATTCGGGCTCTCTGTCTTTGGTTCTTAGGGTATTTTTATTATTAATTTTTTTTAAAACCCCATTGTTCCATGGCGTTTGTACTTCAGGAAGGGGGTTACTTACAAAAACATATGTCAAAAAGTTTCCAAGATAACGTGAATTATTAAAACCCGCCAGAGGAGAGGGGCCCTGCCCGCGAGGGCTTACAATTACAGTGTATATATGTGCACACAGGTATTTGCGTTGTATGCACCCGAAGTTTGCCCTGAAATATTGTAAATCATGCCCCCCACTGAGGCCGGGAAAGCCAGAGATTTTCCTAGCGCATTTTGAGGCGGGAGAAAAGAAGCTTCGAGCCAGTAAAGTGAAAGTGAATGAGGGCTGGCCAGAGCGTTTTAGAAGTCGAGGGGAAGGGGGGTATTTTAAAAAACCCCGGGGAAAAATAGCAGATGTACGTAATACGCCATGTGAACATACCCTTAGATCATAAAAAAGGGAATGCAAGGAAATAAGGGAAACCCCCGGTGGAGCTCTTGGTATGGTGGGCTCTGGAAAATGGCAGATCTAGGGGCACTTTTCAGGGAAAAAAGCAGAGAAGCAGAGTGCAAGAGTCATGTACAGTAAGTGCAGTTATACAGAGGGGCTGCAGGTTGGGCCCCGAGGCAACCAATTCTTACACGGTCAGTGCTTCGACCTCCAGCACCTTACTGCCCCTCTGGAAAAAGGTGCAGCAACAGACTTGGACTGGCCCACAGTGGAACACAGGAACTCCCGGTGGGCTCCAGGGGATAGCAGGACTGGGGCTGCGTTTTAGGAAGAAAAGCAGAGAAAAAGGGCAGAAAGCAAGAAACGTGGACAGTATGTGCAGTCACGTACAGTAGCTGCAGGGTGGGCTCTCAATCAGCTTAGCTGGTGAGCCCCCAGATCAACTCCACTGTGGGCCCCAAGAACCAACACCGCTGGTGGGCCACAGGCACCACAGTCCGACACTCTGCAATTTGCAGTGATGAAAACAGGAAGGTACTTCTGCTTGACAGTTTCTTAAAACATATGTACAGTTCAGCAAGTATATTAGTTCTCCTGTAGAGGCACAAGTCTTGGACCCAGTGGTTTGAGTTGTAGTTTTTTTGCTGGTTTTTTTGTTCTTTTTTTTGTCTGCAGACTTTTGACTCCTGTGATCCTCTCACTCTCACAGTCTTGGGGCTCCTGCATGAAAAACAGCTTGGTCCACTGCCCCATTAACAAGTCATGATAGGTTTGCAGGGTCAGTTATCACTCAATGCTCAGAAGTGAACAACTCTCTCTAGTCTACTCAGCTTCTCCATTGCTGATACAGCAGCCACCTAGCATCTAGGCTACGTCGTAATGGGTTTTACAACATCAGACAAAACATTTGGTGGGAACAATCTCAGATGATATTGATGCAGAATGTACCCCCAAAAAATGGTCACTCCCCCAAAAGCCCGCCATCCCAGGTCTGCAGGGTTTTCCCCTTTCTAACCTTCCTACCTAACCATTGGTAGCAAAGTGCACAGAGCTGGAAAATCCCTGTCTCCATGCTGCCAAACCGTGCAGAGACCGCTGTTTACCGTAACACATTATAATTGCACACATGTAGATTCTGCATAGAATAAGTATAACAATATCATTTTACTGCAACTTAAACGGACCCTGGGATTCTGGCATATGAAATACCAAATTTGAAGCACTTTTTTTTAAGTCTAGTTTTGTGTTTCCTGTTTATCCTTTCTAGAAATTCATTACAATTGTCAACTGGGTTTTCGGTTTAAGGTGTGTCTGCACAGTCGGACTTTGTCCCAACAATGTGACGTCGTTGGGTGTGAAGGGAACACCCAGCTGATGGTTTTTACTCAATTGGGAGAAGGAAACCTGCGGAACATCAACAAAGGGTTTTAAAAGGAAATGCTCCAGAAAATTTTAGGGGAATAAATGTTACTAAAAAGGAAAAATCACAGCTCTTTTTTTTTTTTTAAAAACCCAAAAAGAACAAGTACGCCCTGGTGCCAGGGAGGTTCTATGTAGAAGGATTACTCCGTAATCTCGATACATAGAAGGCTGATTTTGGCTGCTAATTGCAATTGACACCCGGCAGTAATGCGGAAAGGGAAACGGGCCAGTTCCCTGCTGTTAAACCCTTTGAACCCCTGGCGTTACAATCTAAAAAAAGAAAAGGTGCCTGTTTCCCTTCTCACCCCAATCTGCCCCCGCGCGTCAGACTGGAGTGTGATGGGTTTAAAATGGTGGCTGGAGTGGTTTTGAGCCGCCCCTCTTTTCCAACCTTCTACCCTTGTTGTTTCAAAGACAGCAAAAAATAGTTGGGACAGTGTTGCTGTGACAGAAAATAATAAAATCCTCTCTTTATTGGTCTTCAACAAACTATAAAATCCAAAAACATTGTGGAAGGGACACTGAGAAAAGCTGGCACGGAGTATTCTTTTTAGGGAGAAAGGAAGAGGAAGAGAGCAAGAGGCATGTGAGCTAAGCGCAGTCATGTACAGTAATTGTAGGATGGGCCCCAAGAACCAACTCCACTGGTGGGGCCTCAAGAACCAACTCCACTGGTGGGCCTCAAGAACCAACTCCACTTTTGGGCCCCCAGAACCAACTCCACTGGTGAGGCCCCCAAGAACCAACCCCAAACTGGTGGGCCCTAAGAACCAACTCACTGGTGGGCCCAAGCCCAAAAACTCCATGGGGGGGGCCTCAAAAAACCAATCCACTGGTGGGGCCCCAAAAATCAACTTCAGGGGGGGCCCCCAAGAATCAACTACAGGGTGGGGCCCAAAGAATCAACTCCGGAAGGGGCCCCCCGGGGAAACACGCCCAATTCTGGGAGGGGTAAAATAGTAAAAAAAAATCTACAAGGATCAAAAAGCCAGGGAGGAAGACACTTCATCACCTGACTAACACTATATAGGGACTCCAAAATGGTCTGTATTAGGAATATGTGAATATTTTTCTTTTCATTGTCTATATTAACAACCTCCTTTTGCCATTTTACAAATAAAAGAAAAAATAACACGTAAAAAAGTTGCTTGGTATTGCCACATCCATAAAAGTCCTAAAATATAACAACATTTATCTTGTGCAGTGAACACTGTAGAAGACAAAAAGTCCCTAACACCAAAGGTTTTTTTTGGGAGACTTTGCATCCCCCAAAAAATTGGAATAAAAAAATTGATCAAAAAGTCACATGAATTCCAGAATGGTACCAATAAAAACTACACTTCCATCAACAAAAGAGGAAAAAAAAAGCCCTCACTCAGGTGTCATTTGATCAAAAAACAAAAAGTTCTTTGTTATAAGCAATGGTGCTGCAGTGCAAATGTAAAAATAAAAGCTTTTTTTTTTTTTTTTTTTAAAGTACTGAAACAAAGAAAAACTCTACAGATTTGGCATCATCTGTATCACACTGACTTGCAGACTATAGATAACATGTAATTTAAACCGAACAGTGAACTCTGTAAAAACTTAGCCCCTTCAAAAGTGGTGCAATTGCATTTTTTTTTTATTTTGTTTTACATGTTCCACCCCAGTACATTATATGTGTGGTCAAGAACACCATTAAAAAAGTGTGAATAACCCCTTTTTAAATCCCCTCATCAGTTATGTGCTGTTTTTTTGGAAAAAATAAAGGGGGGTGGGTGAAAGAAAAATCTGAAATATTTGGGACTCCCAAAGGGGTTTTCAAAGAAATAAAAATAGCAAAAATCCCAGGGACCCCAAAAACAGATAAAAAATTAACTTTTAATAAATACAATAAATATACAAACAAAGGAAACCTAATCTATCTAAACCAATAAATAAATACCAAACCCCCCCACTTTACTACCTGCAAAAAATGGGGAAAACCCCAATAAGGGGGTTCCCCCCCCGTGCCCAAAATACCAAAAACCCTTTTAAAACTATCACTATACAAAAGGCAAAAACCGGACAAAAAAAAGATGTATCATACAATATCCCCAAACCAAAAGTGATGAATTTATAAACCCAAAGCGTTTCCCCCCCATGTCATTGGGGTTTATCAGGGAAAACCGGGAAAATGTATAAAAAAAAAAGAAAAAAGTTTAGATAAAATTATGCCCCCTTAAAAGCGATACAAAGATAAGTGCTGATGATCCGGTGGAACCCCAAAAAAAGCTTATGACGGATCCACCCCAAAAGGCAGTCTGAAGTTGATGCCAACCTGTATTGAAATACTGTATAAAAAATAGATGGCTAGCAATTGAAAACACCATCTGAAAAAAAGTTTGAAGCCGAGAGCCGTGAACGGCGTCCAAAAAGACTCAGTGCGCATGTCAGGAATGAAACCCCGCGAGAGCGAGTTCGCGCCCAACAGAAAAGTTTGGTTCCCACGCAATACTAACGCAATGGGCCCGTAAAATATAACCCAGGTTCATTTTTCGCGAAATAAAAGCAAAGCGAGGGACACTAATGCGCATGCCAAAACCCAACAGCGAAACAAAAAGCATGCACTGACCCGCGTTACTTTGATGGATAAATAAGAAAACTAAACATAAAAAAATATGCAATGAAGTTGAATGGCGGACAACTACAAAGGTTTAGGTATAGATGATGTTAAAAAACGTACAGTAGATTTTAAAAACGAATCGACAGCGTAAGAAAATAAAACACAAAAACAAGTCCCAGAAAAAGAAGTGCGTAAAAAAAGTACCATGGATAAACACAAGCTAACCAAAATAAACCCCCAAAGGAAATTAAAAATAAACTGACATAATAATAATAAAAATAAACATGCAGAGATTGGAAAAATGAAAAAAATCTAAAAATAACAAAACAAAAATACCCAATATCCTAAAAATTTTTTTGGCTAAAGTATAAAAGACTTTTTGGGCAAAAAATTAATAAATGAAGCAAAGATAAAAAAATCATTTAAAACCCTCGGTTCATGTTTTAGTGATAAATCCATTGTGACTCACGTGGAGCAACTTACGATCAAAAAGGCCCGCGTTCGATGGTTCACACCTCAATGATGAAAAAAAACAGAGAAAAAGTGTTCATCCCGTGTTTAAGTTTATAGACTTTCAATGGGGAATCACGTTATGATGTTTTGTCCCCCACATGTTCCAAAATACAGCGACCGCTCCCGTTTGTTTTTTCCGACCTTTCATCATGGGCGTACAAGAAAAAAGGTAAATAACTCCTGCTTTGCAACTGGCTAATCAAGCATTTATAGGTCCGACCGTGAAATCGACCCAAAGTTTTTTGGGACTTAATGTATTTGCAGGCCTTGCAGCCCCAAATCTAAAGGTACCGATGATTTAGATGAAGCCCTGTCACAGCGTTTTTGGGGGAGTGTAAAGGGGTATGTGTAACAAAAATTGCCGATCTTTTACCCCTTCCTAAAGGTTATAGGTGAGATTTTAAAAAAATTCGGAAAAGGTTCCCATCTGGTAAGGTGGCCCGTGTTGGTAATCAAAAACTCGTACCTGAGTGTGATTGATCAAATGTGCGATAATTCTCACCCTTTTTTCTTTTGGGGTTCCACAATACGTTTCTTTGTAAAGTCTTTCTATCGGTATCCCCGGGAAAATTATAGCCTCGTAGATTTTTTTGGGGGTTCCCCCTTGAACAAATTATTCTTCAGGGAATCGCCTGTTCTTTTAATGACGCTGACCGAGCGTTTTGACGCATCCCAATGTACTGCCCCCGGGTATACCGCGTTTGAGAGGTGTGGGATGCGAACTTTCCCACCTCAACAAACTGTTCCCCGCCGTGGGCTTCCTGGTACGCAGTTGTTTCTAACGCACCATTTGGACCCTTAATAATGTGTAGATCTAGAAAGACCAGTTCAGAAAAATTAATCTCGTAAGTGAATCTAAGGTCTATAGGATTGAGGTTAAGAGTCTCAACAAAAGAACAAAAGGAGTCCCATGACCCAGTCCAAAATATAATAACTTCATCTATGAACCTGCCCCAGAAGCTGATGTTGTCCACAAACTCATGATGTTCCTCTGAGACGACTATGGTGTTCTCCCACCAGCCCAGGAGCAAATTTGCATACATGGGGGCTAATGGGCTCCCCATAGCCGTGCCCCTGAGCTGGTGGAAGAAACGCCGAACAAAAACAAAAAAGTTGGATGTCAAAACGAATTGAAGGAGCTGTAATACAAAATCATTGTGGGATTGTAAAAAAGTGCTCCTCGTAGACAGATAGTAGCGGACAGCCTCCAAACCTTTGTCATGAGGGATGGAGCTATATAAGGCTTCGACATCTATGCTGCATAGCCAAAACTCCTCACTGATAGTAAGTTCATCCAATTTTAACAGCAAGTCGGTGGTATCTTTAATATAAGATGGAAGAGATGTGACAAAAGGGCTCAATATTTGATCAACGTAGGAGCTAACATTTTGTGTAAGGTTTCCTATGCCAGATATAATAGGCCTGCATTTTAAGGGAGAGACTCCCTTATGCACCTTTGGAAGTCCATAAAAAGTGGATAGTTGGGGATATGTAGGGAACAAGAATTGGTATTCACGTTGGTCTATTAACTGTAGAGAGAGAGCATGGTCCAAGATGATCTTAAGTTCAGCCAAGAAATCCACAGTAGGATCGCTACGAAGTAGACCATATCCTGGAGTATCATTAAGAATCGATAAACACATATTCTTATAGTCAAGATGGTTTAGAATGACGATATTTCCACCTTTATCGGAAGGTTTAACCACTATGGTCCTATCCTGTTCTAAATTGCGTAATGCCATGTATTCATCTTTAGAAAGATTGTATTCACCCTGGACCAGTCTCTCCCCAGTCTTAAAGGGGATTTGCCCCCAGACCAAGTACTGACCTCCGTTCAGCATGAGAGCAAGATGTCAACAAATCACGCTGAGTTATGAAGCTGCAGTGGAGAGAGGGAGAGGGGAGGGGGGAGTGAGGAATCCAAAGGGAGCGTCTCAAAACTTAAGTGAACTAATAAACAGTACAACAGTGGATTCAATACAGCAAGACACAGCCTCATAGACGGCACTGTCAGGAGAAACCTTATCTGCTAAGAAGCTAATGTAATGTAAACAAATCACACAGCAAGACACAGAGACGCACACAGACACACACAGCCAGAGCACAGAGCCTGCATAACGGATCCTGTGACATGTTCACTCAAATAATCAAACTATAACTTGTGAATTCTGTATACAAAAGAGAACACCTACTCTAAACAGCAGATTGAAAGCTTCTTCATCAGATAAGCAGGGATCTAATAAACACTACAGCTAGTTATTCTTTTATACAACAGAAAACATATTGCTACCCGGTGCCTTAAAAGACCATTCCTTCTGCCTCCCATCAGATAAGAAGTGATTCACACAAGCCCGGCCTTACAGCTCCTGGGTAGTGACTAGGGGAAGCTTTGTGGTAACCAAGGGGAGTTGAGAAATGCTGTAGCTCTCAGAGTTTTCACTTTTTTTAATCACATATATTTAGAAAAGTGATTAAATACCCATTTTGGAGGTTCCCACGTCAACATTACATGGTGGCAAAACCCCTTTAATTCTCTCAATGCCATCACGATTAGGTTTCCTTGTTTGTATATTTTATTTGTATTTATTAAAAGTTAAGTTTTATCTGCTTTTGGTCCCTAGGATTTATGCTATTTTCATGTTGCTTTGATATTGTAATGTTCTTTGGTATATCCGGGGTATGTATTTTTATTAACAAATAGGGTTTCACTCACTCCACCCTAGTACCTTGCAAGTGGAGTTTTCTTGTTGTTGTTTTGGTCACTCCAAGGGTATGTTCACACGGTGTAATTGCGGCGTGTACAGTACGCGCCGCAATACGCCAGATGCTTTGGGAGTCAGCGTGTACTCCCTAAGCACGGGGAGTGCAGCTTGCCGTCCCCATAGACATACATTACTCGCGGCGCGTAACAGCTGCGAATAATTGACATCGTGCGTACAATGCGATCGTATTGTACGCGCGGGGGGATGAGGCGAATCCATAGTTCTCTATGAGAGCTATGGATTACTGTAATTGCAGGGCGTATTGCGCCGCGTATTAAGCTCAATACGTGGCAAAATATTTGCGCAATTAGGCTGCAAAATAAGCCATGTGAACATACCCTAAGGGGTTAAGCTGAATAATTTTGATGCATCCTTTGCTTATTATACATCTCTCCTCTTATTTACTGTATATACAAATCAGGAATATACAAAAGTCAGATGCAAAAAGCAAAGATAAAATAGATGCCTCAATTTTTTTCTTATTTTTTGGCTACCAAAGTATTCTAGGGGAACTAATTACTACTTTTTTTTTTAAAGTTTTTTATTTTATTTTTTTTAATTCAAAACGCCCTCATTTTGCCAGGTGACAAATAAAAAAACAAAACATGACTGGTATTGCTGCGGTGGTAAAAGTCTCACCTACTAGATCATAACATCGCATATCGCAGCCTCCCAACTATAGATGACCTGCTGTTATATACAAAGTTAGTCGGACATAGCGGAGCTACATGAAGTATCCGAAAAGATACAAAGGGAAAATGCTAAATGGGCTGCTGAAAGGTGACATAAGGAACTGTGGGAAAAAGAGCAGCACACCATGCACCATAAGGTACGGCTTTATCTATAGCCCAACATCTAATTACCCGCAGATTCACCTTGCGATAGTAATGACGCCCCTTCCCCTTCATTTACAACCATTACTAAATATCCCTTTAAAAGTATACAGATGTTATCAGTTATCAGGGCAGAGCATTCACTCAACGACAGCATCACCATCAAGTAAATGTCACCTACTGGGTGGAGGGCGTCGCATCATGAATGAATCTCATCTAGTTTATCACTTGGTATCGTATCCCTGCATGTATTAGGTTTGTTGAGGCTTGAAGGCAGAGTCATATATTCAGGCTTCCTTTCCTTGGGGCAAATCGAGTGTTTACTGCCCTAGCTATATATCCGAATACCTTCTCCCAAGTAGAAAGATTTGTTGGTGCATCGCTCACACTCAACCAGAGCATAGTAAATCCCCTAAATACATTACTGTGTCCAGGTATGTGAAAATCTGTACTTGATATACTAAAATATTACAAATTATGAGTAAGACAGTTTGAGCCTTATTTACTACTGTTTTCAGCATCATGTATAATGTTGTACCGTGTTAGCCATAGAAAGTAGTAGAATAGTGAAGAAATCAGGCGATAGCTTTTAGAGGCTAACTGAGTATATTTGATGGTGAGCTTTAGAGAGTACTAGCCCTTCTTCAGACATGATGTTATACAAGAGACTGAAAATTTACAGACTTTTTATACACAACAGACATGGATCTTCAAAGGAACTTAGAATCCTTAAAAAAAAACAAAATGCAATATAAGTAGAGCAGTTATTTACAACAGGTCAAGAAATCAACAATCTGGAAACTTGTGAGGCATGACAGGAGGGATCAGTAATTATTTCCCTTATCTGCTATCAGGGGTGATTTGTTGCCCTCACAGTTCATAGATAGTGTGACATGAAGCTGCTATGAATATTCAATCCATTTTGCAGAGTTTTAAATTTTTGCATTAACTTATATTCCCATTCCTTCCTCTCCCTCTGTGTCTTAAAATGTCCCATTAACACCATAACCTGCAAATCTTCCATGGAATGATTTTCTCCAGAGAAATGTGCGGCCACTGGGAGATCAATTCTGTTGTTGTTAATGGTGAATCTGTGTGAGTTCATACGCTGGCTGAGTCTCTGCCCTGTTTCCCCCACATAAACGCCTGTGATGGGGCATTGCGCACACATAATCAGATACACCACATTGCTAGACCTGCAGGAAAATGTTCCCCTAATTCTGTGCACCTGCTGGGACTGTGGGGCGGGTGCACTGTCAGCAGTGTGGATGTGCCTGCAGGTCTTGCACCTGTTCTGCAGGCAGGGTGAGCTGCCATTTTCAGTTGGAGCCTTCAGGGCACTCCTGACAATAATGGGCCGCAGGTTTGGTGGTTGCCGAAAGGAAAGGAGAGGGGGGACTGGGAATATGTCTTTGAGTCTGTTGCCCCTATGTAGCACAGGTTGGAGTTGCTTCGCAATCCTTCGTAGGATCTCCAGCTGTGGGTTGTAGGTGACAACTAGGGGCACTCGTTCTTCCTTCTGGGTCTCTTTGTATGTGAGCAGACTGTCTCTGTTGATGGCGGCCGCTTTGCTGATTTGGTTGTCCGTCAATTTTGGTCTGTATCCAAGTTTGAGAAATTTCGTCCTCAGATCCAGAAGTTGCTTGTCCGGGTCTGTCTTGTCGGAGCAAATACGATTGTATCGGCTAGCCTGGCTGTAGATAATAGACTATCTTGTGTGCTTGGGGTGGTAGCTGTCATTCCTGAGGTAGGCCGTTCTGTCTGTGGGTTTATGGTATATTGATGTGAGTAGCCGGTGCTCTTTGATGTGTATTGTAGTATCCAGAAAGTGGATTTTGCTCTCTGAATAGGTAAGTTTAAGGTTGAGGGTGGGGTGCAAGTTATTGAAGTCATTATGGAATTGAATTAGGGCCTCCTCGCCCGCAGTCCAGATGACAAGGATATCATCGATATAATGGAGGTACATCATGGGTTTGTTGGTGCATGTTGATAAATATGCTCCTTCCAGTACTGCCATAAAGAGATGTGCATATTGGGGTGCACATCTGGACCCCACTGAAGTTCCCATTCGCTGTAGATACAGGTCTTCTCCAAAAGTAAAATAGTTGTGGCTGAGTATGAACTGTATGAGCTGTGTGACTGGTTTTGTTGGGAGGTTTTGTTTCTCTAGGTGCACCTGACATGCTGCAACTCCATCCTTGTGGTAGAATCTGTGTCAAATCCGTCAGTATTACAGTTTCCATAATACCTATTTATACAACAGGAATAAGACATTTAAAAAAAAATTATATATATATATTTTTCTTACAATAGAATCCTATAGCTGACGGATTAAACAGATGCCACTACTTCAGCATCCGTTTAACATAAATGGCTTGGGGTGTACGTTAAACAGCAATCAGAAACGTGGTATGTATCTCGCCATAGAAAGTATATAGATACTCATGCACCTTTTCTTACCTAAGGGTTATGATCTAGGTGAAAGGGTGCAGCTTAGTGTACAACGTCGTACACCAAAATTTTGGCACAATTAGAGGCATAAAGTAAGACATCAGTACATGCTGCTATACGCCAGCCAAACAGTGTGTGAATTCATCCTAAGGCCATGTCCCCACGGCAGGGGCGTAACTACCGGGGTAGCAGGGGTAGCAGTTGCTATGGGGCCCCTGCACTTAGGGGGGGCCCGGGGCAGCTGCTACCGGTCCGCTACCTGGTAATGCGCTCCTGTGCCGCGGCAGTGAACTTAAACATTTCACTGCGGCGGGCGGGGAGCTGCGGGGCCCGGCGCTCGCTGCCTCTGAACGCCCGGGCCCTCCGGCCCGAGCGTTCAGAGGCAGCGCTTCCATGGAGATAGCAGAACGGAGCGCCGATCGCTCCGCTCTGCTACTTTCCCCTGCTGGCGCTCTGTGGTCACCTGGGCGCACGCGGTGACGTCACATCACCGCGCCGCCCGCGCTGAGCACAGAGGCCGGAGCGCAACAGAGCGGAGCATCGGGGGAGCGTGGACCGAGGTAAGTAAGGGATTTCTTATTTTACCTGCCGCATATGCCTGCCTGCCTATACGCCCCTATATGCTGCTGCCTATACAGCCCCTATATGCCTGCCTATACAGCCCCTTATATGCCTGCCTATACAGCCCCTTATATGCCTGCCTATACAGCCCCTATATGCCTGCCTATACAGCCCCTATATGCCTGCCTATACAGCCCCTATATGCCTGCCTGCCTATACAGCCCCCTATACGCCTGCCTGCCTATACAGCCCCCAAAATGCCTGCCTATACAGCCCTTATATGCCTGCCTGCCTATACAGCCCCCTATATGCCTGCCTGCCTATACAGCCCCCTATATGCCTGCCTGCCTATACAGCCCCTATATGCCTGCCTATACAGCCCCCTATATGCCTGCCTGCCCTAAACAGACCCCTAAATGCCTGCCTGCCTATACAGACCCCTATATGCCTGCTGCTGCCTATACAGACCTATATGCCTGCCTGCCTGCCTATACAGCCCCTATATGCATGCCTGCCTATACAGCCCCCTATATGTCTGCCTGCTATACAGCCCCTATATGCCTGCCTGCTTACAGCCCCATATGCCTGCCTATACAGCCCCCATATGCCTGCCTATACAGCCCCCATATGCCTGCCTGTACACTCCCACATGCCTGCCTGTACACCCCTACATGCCTGCCTGTACACCCCCACAAGCCTGCCAGTGTACCCCCACAAGCCTGCCTGTCTACTTATATGGGGCCCCTTTAGCTACTAAACCCTACCTATATGGCCCCTATAGCCCACCTAACCCTGTCTACCTGTATGGCTCCCTATAGCTACCTAAACCCTGCTTGCCTATATGGGGACCCTATTGCCTACCTAAACCTGGCCTATCTGTGGCCCCATATAGCCTATCTGAACCCTGCCTGCCTAAATGGACCCCATATAGCCAAGGGGGCAGGTGCTGGAAAAGTCAGGATTCTAAGATATTTGTGTCTAAATCTCCAGGGACAAATGGTCGGGAGACGTCATCATGGTGGCGGACTGGACCGATGCAGAACAACAGGGGAAAGTCAATCGACTGGTCAGAGAAAGTCACCTGTGAGTCACAAGATGTAACTGCACTGTAATACTTATATGTCGACAGGCTGTGTTACATGCTGTTTACCACTATATGTACTGTATGGAGGAACATACAGTCTTCAAGAGCCTGTGTACACTGCTGTTCTACACATATATGGTTACTGTATGGAGGTAACATACAGTCTGCAGAGCCTGTGTACATTGGTGTCTACCATTATATGGTCACTGTATGGTGGTTATATACAGTCTGCAGAGCCTGTGTACACTGCTGTCTACCACTATATGGTCACTGTATGGAGGTAATATACAGTCTGCAGAGCCTGTGTACACTGCTGTCTTACCACTATATGGTCACTGTATGGTGGTTATATTACAGTATGCAGAGCACTGTGTACACTGTGTCTACCACTATATGGTCACTGTATGGTGGTTATATACAGTCTGCAGAGCCTGTGTACACTGCTGTCTACCACTATATGGTCACTGTATGGTGGTTATATACAGTCTGCACAGGCTGTGTACACTGCTGTCTACCACTATATGGTCACTGTATGGAGGTTATATACAGTCTACAGAGCCTGTGTACACTGGTGTCTACCACTATATGGTCACTGTATGGAGGTTATATACAGTCTACAGAGCTGTGTACACTGGTATATACCACTATATGGTCACTATATTAATATATATTATTATTATTATTATTAGACAGTATTGGTCTTTGTGTACTGATCAGTAATAGTGTAGGGTTATTATTCAGTCACTATGTGGTGGTAATTTGTGGTCATGTTCTGGTGGTATAATCAGGTCCTTATGTAGTAGCGTTATTGGTAATGTTGGTTTTGGTATAGTGGATTTGATTGGTAGCAGTATGGTGATATGTATGGTGAGGTATTTGCCTCTTGTATTATCTACATTATCTAACAGCATGTCCTGGTACATGTTCGTGGTCAGGGAGGTGGGCGAGGGGGGGGGGGCATCCAAAAGTTTGCTTTGGGGCCCTGGCTTCTCTAGTTACGCCCCTGCCCCACGTCACAGGTTATTTGTCAGTTTTTCAGACTCTTTGCGGTTTTACAAACCGTCAAAAAACCGCCATGCAACGCTCCCCCATAGACTTCAATGGAAAATCCGTGCAGCAGTACCCACTGCACTGATTTTCCGCGGGACGATTTTTTACACTGCCGTCGGTTTTCGGGCGGAACATGAACATGTGGGTGCGAAGGGGAACGGCTTGAACCGAAAACTGCGGACAATAGCCGATCACTATTTGGTCTTTGCCGTGTGAATGTGGCCTAAGAGTAGTGCCTACGAGTATTTACACTAACAGTATTGATAAATCTGCCCCACAGTTCTTTAGTGATCGAAGATCAATTGAACTATGTAAGATCCTGATGTTGTGGCCTTAATAGAGATGCTAAAGTGCAGTTGGATAATGGTCTGAAAGTAAGGAGGGACTTGTAGTCAGGCTCGGACTGGCCCACAGGGAGATAGGGGAAACCCCCGGTGGGCCCTTGAGCATGGTAGACCCAAAGTTGTTTTTTAACTCCATATACATTATCAGAAAAGATAAAAAAAAGCAGAGAAAGAGTGGCAGAAAGCAAGAGGCAGAGTACAGGAGGTAGGTACAGTCATTTACAATAGCTGTAAGGTGGGCCCCTAAAATAAACTTCACCGGAGGGCCCATATAAACTCAATTAGTGAGCCCCTGGAGTCAACACCACATGTGGGTCCTATGCACCCAAGTCCGACACTGCTTGTAGTCCCTGGGTAGTTTTGCCCAAATTACAAATCTATGCCAACACTACTCAACACTTTCCAATGTCCACTGATTGTGAACAGGCGAGTCACAGGAAATTGCATTTTTCAGCATCTCTGCAATGTATTTCAATTACAGGAAATATTCTGATAACATTACATTACAGATTTTCATGTTAAGCAATTTTCTACCCTACTTGGAAAGCACCTCAAAGACGGGAAAATACTGGAAAGACATCCAATCCTTACTCCCCTCGAGATCTGGAGCTGTCACATTTCATTACTGGTTAATGTTTGTCCTCATTCCTTAAGTGCAAAATTTTATTCCAACTATTAATTCCATTAAAATGAAACTACATAACAAATTTGATACATTTGTACAGGTATAATTTTACATCGATAGAAACCCACACATTCCTGAGGTTTACATTTGTACTTGATTTACAGCTTTCAGCACCATTTTACACTAGATTAAATATATTCTATATAGTTTACAACGTTTTCAATGTCCAGCAGTTAAACTGAAGTCTTATAATGTAGTTGGAAACTTAGTTTCCTTTCCATCAGATTATTGCCTGTCCCTGAATGCAGCGGGCTCTATGAAGAAACAGCAAAAATGGAAAGATTACAGGAAATCTGTCAGGTGGTTTATGCGCTGTGATGTATAGGGTTATATGATAGAGGAGAAGGAGCTGAGCTCTGTGATATATAGGGTTATATGATAGAGGAGAGGAGCTGAGCTCTGTGATATATAGGATTATATGATAGGAGAGGAGCTGAGCTCTGTGATATATAGGGTTATAGGATAGAGGAGAGACGCTGAGCTCTGTGATATATAGGGTTATATGATAGGAGAGCAGCTGAGCTCTGAGATATATAGGGTTATATAATAGAGGAGAGAAGCTGACCTCTGTGATGCATAGGGTTATATGATATAGGAGAGGAGCTGTGTGATATGGTATATATAGGGGTAGGTATATATAGTTTATATAAAATGGTTATATGGTTAAGAGGGAGAGAGCTGAGCTTTGTGATATTATAGGGTTATATGATAGAGGGAGAGAAGCTGAGCTCTGTGTTGATTATATAGGGATTATAGGATTAGAGGGACGGAGAAGACTGAAAAACTCTGTGATATATAGGTTATATGATAGAGGGAGAGAAGCTGATCTCTGTGATATATAGAGTTATATGATAGAGGAGAGAAGCTGAGCTCTGTGATATATAGGGTTATATGATAGAGGGAGAGATGTGAAGATTGATCTACTGTGATATATAGGGTTATATGATAGAGGAGAGAAGCTGAGCTCTGTGATATATAGGTTATTTTTTTAGACACAGAGGTGTCTAGAAACCGTCTGTAACACATAATAAATGTGGTGTAAAGCATGTCTGCCAGTATTTTGGGTCAAATGTAACACAAAGTGTCACACACTTAGCATATCAACTCCATGACGTTAATTTGAAAGGGACTGTTTGCGCCAAAACCAGCTATTTAGTCTCCCTATGTGTCGATGAAGAGTATCAAGCGTATGCGTGAAACGCGTTGATTTTATACCTACCTATCTATTTTATATTTTCTTGATACCAATAAACTGGTATATGTATCAGGTGAGCAGTATAATATCATCTCATACATGACTGCTCACTATAATTATAATACACTAGGTGGGCTCTTTTGTCCTTCTCTCTCTTTCCCTTTCATAATTTTTTTCACAGCACTCCACATGTCATTTTGTTGGAGGACCATATAAAACACAGAATAAATGTGGTGTAAAGCATGTACTCCAGTATTTTGGTGCAAATTTCGTGCATGGTGTCGTGCAATAAGCCACAACCTCTCAACAAAGCCATGCCCCCTTAACCAAGACCCCACCCTTTTGTCAGATGAGATGCATAGGTGTCTAGACACGGTCTAAAACACGTAATAAATGTGGTGTAAAGCATGTATACCAGTATTTTGGTGTAAATTTGGCACACAGTGTTGTACACTAAACAGCTCCCTTTCATCAATAATGTGTGCGCCGCAGTACATCGTGTGAACATACCCTAAGGCTATATTTACACGGCAGAAGTAAAATACCATCGGATTCTCTTATAGAATGCGACCGATATTTTACCATCTGTTTTCAGTTTTTAACCGTGGATTTTGCGGTGGTTTTTTTGCCCAGCATTCATACATAGATCAGTATTAAAATCCGACGTTCTAAGTTTTTGGAACGGATTTTCTGATTAGAAATCCGACCTCAGAAGCTCAGGGTTGTGTAGACTACAGCTCCGATTTCTATTGAGGTCTATGGGGATGGTTTGCAAATTCTAAATACTGAATCTACATAAAATCCGACTGTAAACCCGCGGCGTGTAGCCGTAGCCTAACTCCTATCCGACCTAACCTCCTCTATTGTCAAGACATCAAATGAAGCGTTTCCCTTCTAAGAAAATATTCGGTTCAAACGGAACATTTGCGATTTGTATTATTCATCACTTGCTTTCGCTTTACATTTCAAAAGTTCTGTTGCTGAGTCTTTGAAACAAGACCCAGTTGGCTTTGGAGTCATTGTGTGAGCACCGAAGACTTTCTCTGAGCACCTCCATGAGAAAAAAAAATAATCAGACGCGCCTTGAGACAGTGCGTCTGTGAGGTGTAGCGGAGGGCTGCGTGGGGGGGGGGGAGAGGGAGATGTGTTCGGAGCTGGGAGTGGAATGCAGGCGCCTTTTAGTATAAAACTGTCACCAAAGTAAATAAGACGTTAGCAATGTCTCCTGGAGGGCTCCGCTCAGTCAGAATGGGTCCTTAGAGAGCTATTTAATTAGGCATGAAGTAGTGTGTTTGTAAAGGGAACCCTAATGTATTATCAGGACCAACCTACGTGTACGCTACTGCGAGAAAAAAAAAATCTATATAAAAAGTGTTTTTTGCCTCATTTTATGTCACAAGCAGAAATAAATCATTTGTATGACAAAAAGACACCTAAACAAGCGTCAAATTCATAACACATTTCAGTTTTATTACTGCTAACCATGGCTGCCATCAGTCATCAGCCATTCAGGGCCCCATACAGTCCAAGCAAATGGGACCCCACCCAGTACTAGTTCATATCTTTTACCATATGAGCAGGCCCCTTATTGATCAGGGCCCCCGACTGTCAGTCCTGTCCTGTTGGTGCCCCTGCGCAAGCTTTTCAACAAGCATAAAATGATGTTTTATCAAGGTTGGGATGCCCACTTACTATGTTAAGCACGGGCGTAACTACAACCAAATCAGATATAGCGACTACCCTGTTTCCCCGAAAATGAGACAGTTGCATTTTGTTTTATGCAATTCAGAGTTTGGCTGCTTCTGCTGATGTCTGTGATGAAATCACTACAGTATATTAATACAGGTTGATGTTTTGTTCAACAATAAATGTGAATTATTATTGTTCATAGAAAAATAAGACGTCCCCTAAAAATAAGTCTTAGCTCGACTTTAGGAGCAAAAATTAATGTAAGACACTGCCTTATTTTCGGGGAAACACAGTACTATACGGCCCAGAGATTGAGGGGGTCCAATCGGGTACAAGAACCTTGTTCCTTTTTGTAAGAAGCAAGTAGTAGGTGGTTTTCTATTCACTAGCACTACCATTTGGGTTCCCTGATCTGTGGCCACATTATTTATACCTAATTATTGCTACTTTTGCTGCTGTTCGTTTCTTGTCATCACTTTGGGGGCTCCGTGAATTCTAGTTCCCTCCCAGATATCAAGGTAACCTCATCAGGCAGGCCGTTAAAGGAGTTGTTTCCCTACAAAGATTAGCTTTCAGCGTGTAGGTAATGGTAAATGAAGACTTTTACCCAAATACATTGTTTTGTTTATTTTGCTTTGTTGAGAAGATAAGAGATTTTATCTGCTCTGAGTGCACAGAGGATTCTCTGGTTACCATCTTGCTCTCTCCTTCTCTCTCTGCTCTTTGTCTTACCTAAGAGCAGGGAGTGAGGTCACCACAGGTCGGCACACAGGACACTGGCAGCTTGAGAACAAAGTGTGTTATCTCTAACAAACAAAGGAGACAAGTTATTGTTGTTTACTTTACAGCAGAGAGCTTCAGAGATCATAGATAAGATCTCCTGCTCTTATGGCAGTGCAATTATAAGAGCTATGAATATAGAGCTGGTATGCTAATCACTCCTATAGAACCACCCACATCCTGACCAGAAAGAGACAGGAAGCAAGAATCTTAAGCTGCCTGTGACTGTGAAACTGCATGATGAGACAACCCCTTTAACTGTAGCTATGTCTCAAAGCCTCCATATTTATAGGGCAACAGGCTCCAATTTACACTGATTATAAGGACCTCATGAAAGATGGGTGGAGTGGAAAGGGGCAAAGAGGAGGCAGCCACTCCTCCAAATGCGGATTTATAGCTATAGCAGCTGCTATGTAGTCCAGAGGCTGAGGGGGCCCAATCAGTTACAAGAACATTGTTCCTTTCTGAAGGGAACCAGTAGTTGGTGGTTTTCTGCTATATAACTCTGCTATTTGGGTTCTGTGATACATTGAAGTATAATTTAGACCTTTAATTATTGCTGATTATGCTGCTGTTTTAGTTTATTAGCATAAGACGGTGGGGGCTCATCTCATTTTGCAATGTGGCCCTATGAATTCTAGTTACACCCCTGGTTCAGGAACATGAAGCACCACTTCAAAATTTGTCTGGTTCAGATTGCTTCCTCCTAAAGGGAACTACATCTGAATATCTGGGGCCTTTTTTTTGTGTGAATCTCCCTGTATAAACAGCTTCATCATCGGGACAAAGACATTAGAGCAATAAAAATTAAGATATCTCTGATTCCTGCTGGTCATACAGTAAAGCATGTATCTGGGCCTGGGGAATTATATGAATTGGTGCTATTATTGCAAATATACTTTAAATATTGGCCTGGTAACGGCAGTCCATCTGAAGGAACATGATGCACAGTCTTACATCTTGTAGGGTAGTATGGGAAAGGAGCTGAGAAGCTCAAGCGCCCTCTATTGGATGTAATAAATCCTCAATTTGCTTCCGACTCAATGAATCTTTAGAAAGCAAATGGGATATTAGCCAAGCCAGTATCACCCATCTGCAGACAGCTGTTTCGGGTTTTGCCCCTCATCAGTGCAGAGCAGAGCAATACTGGCTGGCTGGTCGGGAAGCAATGAGTGGCTCAGAAAGGGGAATATCTCTCCTTAGGAAGAGCACCATATAGGCGTGTGGAGTTCTGAATTGCCTATATGGTGCTCTCCCCAAGGAGAGATCTTCCCTTTCTGATCCTGTAGGGTAGTGCATATTCCAGATCTATTACAATTTCTAGCAATAAAATATCATGTAAAGTCCCCTGAATAAAACAAACATTGGGTTAAGTATATAATACAACATAATTATAATGTAGTGATGATAAAGATGTTTTATATATATATTATATATATATATTCATTCTCATAATAGCAAAGCAGAATGCTCATATATGTTCATGCTATATTACAAAAAAGTATTAAAATTATTTCTTAAAGGGTGATCCAATGAAGACACATCCTGTTCACATGCCCTACCCATTAGGGACCCAAATGACAAGCTCCCATTCTGGTGGGCTCCAGCCATCCTTGGATATTCATGTGGACACAAAAATTATAGAATATATAAGGCTTCCCCATATATGGCTTCATTTGAGGTTATCCAGACAGTCCTTACATGTGCTCGGATCAATACTGATGGCTTGCAGTACATATTTGTTTCAAAAACCCTTTCCAAAAATCCAGCGCTTTTCATAAAAGCTGGAAACTTTATTTATGCATCAACTAAAAGGAGAATAAAATGAACGTGACAACATAATGCTTACGCATTTCAAGCCTATGAACTAGAACTACATAGCTTTGAAACGCAAAAGCATTATGTTAGCACACTCATTTTATTCTTCTGTTCTTTGTTCTTCTTTATTCTTCTGTTTTTTGATGTTAGAAAGAAAGTTTGATTTTTGGAAAAAGTTTTTGGGGACATTCATGTGGCTTCTGCTGGGGAAAAAACCTGGTTGACTGCCAAGTCTCTGGGCAAAATGATCAGTTTTGAGGGGGTGTTAGGAGCACCCTCACATCTTGTAAGAGGTAGTCGCCTTTAAAAGTGAGGGTGAGAGAAACCATTTTTGTTGTTCCAGTGCATATTAAAATTAATTAAAAAAATAAGCAACTATGGGAACACTCATCTACTGTTCTGTATCTACAGACCCTAGGTAGACAGATGTGTCTCCAAGATAACAGACTGTAAACAAATCCAGTATACTGTCTGACCCTAAAGTCCAATCTGTCTAACCTACAGACAGAGAGGAAACCCTAATCAAACAAAAGGAGTGATAGATCTCTACAACAGTCTATGACACTGGATCGGCTGCCAGACATCTCTCCCAGCTACATCATGAATATGCACACTTGTATTAGCTGAACACTTACTTCATGGAAGAAGAGAAAAGCTGCTGCCAGACACCATTGGTGTCAATTTGCCCTATACCCATTAGATCATCGACCATTCCTCTCAACATTGCGGGAGGGTTGATTGCTGAATTTTGCACGGACCCGCATTCTATGTTTGGGGGGATCTTTAAAAATTTAAAAAATTTAATTTTCATAGTTATTTAAGGGTGGAATAATAATTTAAAGGGAGTTCCCCCATGCTTTGATGCTTATCAATGAATTTTTCCACCAGTCTGTCGTGCCCGGGTTTCCCCCTTGTATTGTCATATCTCATGAACGGGCCCCCAAAAAACTCAGCTCAGAATGGAAAGCGGGTGTCACTTGTGCACAACGCTCCATTCTGTTCTGTAACAACCCGCTGATGTCTCCAAGTCAGTGAAAGGTTTTTCCAACCATAAATTTTGATTGCTTATCAATGAAATTTTCCTCACCCGTTGATTTTGGTGTGGGTCTCACCTCTTGGGTCTGTTAAATTCTCATGAACGGGCCCCCCAAAAATCTCAGTCAGAATGGAGGGCGGTTTGCACTTGTGCACAAAGCTCCTTTTGTTATAATTTTACCCGTGGTTTTCTCCAAGTCACTGCTCATCACCTGGAGGGCAAGATGAAGTGCACAGGTTATTGCAACGCGGATTTGGAGCTTTGACCCCCTCCTTGTCTATTGGTTCTCTCAGTGTAGATTTAGATCATTTACTTAAAGGGGTTGTTCATACATTGTTCTCCCCTCAGTCCCCTTTTTTTGGTTTTTATTTTTTAATTGGGGGGGTGTTTTTGGGGTTCTTTTCTAGGCTGCAGTAGAGCCAGGTCTGTAGCTATAGCAACCAGTCTGCGCCCTTTTGAGAGATCTAACAGGTCTGTAGCTATAGCGACCTAGGGAGTGATGCAGCCCCTACAGAGGGGATATTGGAAAAGGGAGGACACTGTTAATGGACACATATTTTCAAAGTGACTTGTTTTTTTCAAAATCTTTAACAAAAAGCAAAACCTTTTTGTGAGAAACCCCTTTAAAGGGGTTGTCTGACTACATCGATTCATCTTACCTCCCGTTTACTTGGTTTCATTTTTGAATTCAGCAGAGTGTTTACTGGTTTAATGGGCTGCATTGCAAGTGTTTTAAGGACCCCGGTCTGTAGCTTTGCGACCTGAGGAGCGATGCAACCCCCTAAAAAAGGTGATATCTGAGAATAGGTAGGACCTGTTAATGGGTTTTATTCCACAGTGACTTGCTTTTGAAAGATATTTAACATAAAAATAAATCCTTGTAGTGAGACAACCCCTTCAACTTTGTTATTTTGCAAAATAGCCGCTCTGGCCAATTCAATTCAACTGAGGTGTCTGTTTTTTATTCAGGGGAAAAGATGGGGAAGGGTTGAATTAGTTAAACAGTAGAGTAGAAAGTACCACCGTCCATACAGACAGTCCCCAAGTTACAAACATCCACTCACATACGACTTGTACTTTAGAACGGAGGCTATTGTTGGGTGTAATTCAAAGAGGGACATCAAAGTATAAAATAACGCCCCATTTACTTTAGCCCCAGGTGCTTCGGCTCTCCCACACTCCTTTAGTGGTGTTGCATGCTACACACTGCAGCCGCTTACACATGTGACTTCAGACTATCTTCCTCCAAATGTGACTGGAAGAAGGCCAAGTCGGGCCGAAACATCACACGTATATCTGGACTTGTAACATTGCCATTTACAGTATCTTATACGATTGTTGCGTCACGGGGAGCTACTTTAACTTTTAAATGACCACTCAAGGTTTATTTTTTCCTTAGCTCATTAGAAATTGCATTTAGGTGCATTGTAGTGCCAGTAAATTTAATTACCTGCAGCTGTATACAGGATTTCTGGCTGATGCAAGAGTCTCTATTGGGTCACATGACCTACTTGCCGATTTATCTGTATATAGTTGTGCAGTCTGGGTGGCAGGTTCATCCAATTTTTATGTAAGCCACCCCATATTAATGTCACATGGCTGGACCATTGTAAAACTAGCACTTTTTACCCTATGTCTCACCCATACACTCTAAAAGATTCTTAGCTCTTGCGAGCAGGGCCCTCACACCTTTTCTCATCTGTAAGTAACTTTTCACTGTATAATGTCTGTCTTTTTGTCTGTACTTCTACCCTCCAAATAGTGAAGTGCAGCGGAATATGTAGGCACTATGTAAATAAAGATGATTATAAGCTGAAAGACATTGTTCTTCAGATTCTTACAGGAAGTCTCTCTCTATTCATTCCTATAAGACTGACTTTGAACCTCCTATAGGAATGCATAGAGAGATTCACTTTCGGGTCACACAACCATACTGTGCGTTTCAGCAACTCTGTGAGCAGGTCACATGACCTAGTGACTGCAGTGAAAAATCCTTTATTCAGCTGCAGGGAATCAAAACTACTGGCAATGCTGTGCACCTACTGTGTTTTTTTCAAAAATAAGACAGGGTCTTATATTATTTTCATTCCCAAATAAAAAAAATATCTAGGGCTTATTTTTTTTATTTTTTTTTAACACGACGGGTGCAGACACTGCGTGCTGAGACATTTACTTCCTTGGCAGCTGCTGTGAAACTACAAGTACCAGCGTGTATATACACACACATACACCCCATGATTTGTGACTATAGGGTATGTTCTGTGTGTATATATCTTGAAGGTTTGGCATGCTGGGGGAACTACAAGTCCCAACAAGTCCCAGTACTCACACTTTAAGATAAGGCATTGTTTGTGTGATTGTATAAATGTGTGTGTATGTGAGTATATATGTATGTATGTATGTTTGTGAGTGTATGTGTGTGTATACATTGAACTTTCACTTACACATTGCACTCTCTGGCCTGGGCTGAAGGACCTTTGAGTCATGTGACTGACATCACAGGTCCTTCAGCCTGGAAACACTGGAGGTTTCCACAAAACCTCCAGTCTAACAGGCTGTTTATCGGGGTGGGTGGGGCATGGAAACGGCACTGCCCAAGAGGCGGGCACCAGGTGGCATTACTCAGAAGGCACTGACTAACTAGGGCTTAATTTTGGAGTAGAGCTTATATTTAAAACCTACTCCAAGAATTTATGAAAATCAGGCTAGGGCTTATTTTTGGAAAAAGACAGTGAAAGCAAAACTAAAAAGAAAATAGAACCTGGAGAGGTTAAGAAGTTTGATTTTCTTACGCTCTACACAGAGGCGTAACTTGAAGCTCTGGGGCCCTAGTGCAAAAAGTGAAATGGGCCCCCCCAGCTACCATGTGATACTTACAATGCTGGTGTCTCCTTATGTGGCAAAAAGGCTTTTGGGCCCCTTCAGGCTGCAGGGCCCGGTAGCGATTGCTACCTCTGCACCCCCTGTAGCTATGCCCCTGGCTCTACATATTAAAGGTAGAATCCATCCTTGAGTGTAAAAGCATCTATGGTTCTGTATTGTGTTTTTATATTGTCATGTGTTGCATAGGGACAAAAAATTCTGCAGGTAAAATAAAATGCAGCTTAAAGATTTTTTTTTTTTATAAATTACATAAATTTCATAAATTCGTGGATTAACTGAAGCCTTATACAGGAACAAAAATTCTGCCTCTGAGCCCCCACAGACTCGCATAACCATGGTGCATGGGGCCAATTTTAATCCCTTAAGGGACAGAAAGTGAGCTGAAATCTTCTGAACAGGGGCACAGACAAACTTTCCATGTTAAACGTTCCCTATACTATCCAAAAGCAAATAAAAAAATTGGGAGACCAAATGTACCCGTTCCAGCTTACATGCATATTCAACTTAAAGGGAATATGTCGCCAATTTTTTTTTTTACTTATTAAATCAAGCCCCTGATCCATATGCTTTTCCTCTCAGCCGTTTTTATTTCCCGATTGTAGATTTCTCTATTCGGCCGTCTATATATGATTGTGGGGAAGACATTCTTGCTTGCACTGCTTTAACAGCAGTCAGAGAGATGCTTTACAGCAGCTTCATGCCCATAGGATTCTTAAGACAGATTCTGTCCCATAGACTTGTATAGGAGAGTTTTCACTGTGAAGGGAGGGGAGAGGGGGAGCTGTGACATCTCCTCTTGTGACTGGTGGATTCTGTGTTATCTGGACACATTGGTGTCTCCTTTCAGCTTGACCCTGCTTTTACTGATAATGAGCAGACAACTGAGAATCTTTCTGTACAGAACAGGAAGTGTCAGACAATTATTACGCTTAGTGGCCAAAGTGAAAACTACAGGACTTAGGAATTATTAAAAAAAATATTGAATGTGATCTGGAAAATAAAAAAAACATAACCAAAAATTCCTAAAAAATGTGTTTAACATAAAAATGTGAGTTAAACAATAAGTCATTTTTTGATGACACATTCCCTTTAACAACAAACCTATAGAACCAGTCTTGTTCATAACCCGAGGATTGTCTGTACGGAGCAAAAAAAAAAATTTAAATTCCCAAGCACAAGATCATTAGCACAGCCAGGGCAGACAAGTTTTTATATGCGTCTCTGCTGTCCAAGTACTTGGAATAGAGACACAGGATTTGTCCGCTACCAGACTGTGCTATAATGTATGTCAGCTCTTTGGCATCATTAGGGCATTCTCCACTCTGCTGAAGGAGTCAGCTGAAGAGAGGTAGCCTGCATAATAACGGGCTCTATGCAGTCATTGAGGAATGTGACAAAGCCCTTGTTTGTTTGCACCCTATGATTGTAATTAGTACTAACAGCTTCTTTGTTGTGATATGCTAATACGTGTTTTCCTTGACTTCATTAATCCCCTATCCCTGGTCAGGGACAGAAGACAGTATAAATAAACCCTCCCCTGCTCCTAATGGCATATTTATGGCTCCTGTCTATGTTATTGTTTATAGATTAATAGCTGCTCTCAGCGGGGCCCCTTATAAAGCAGTCACCACACATCAAGTTCAATGTCACCCAAGAACTATTTTAACCTGTTGAATGCTTTCATAACCAGGGATGTGACAATTTGCAGAAAAATGATGAAAAGCAAAAAAGGGTAAGCAAAAAAAACAAAAACAAAACCCCCCACACCACCCCACACCCCCCCCCCCTCACACACACACACACTCTAAAACCGCTATACTTACCATATGGTCAGCTCTGGAAGCATGAAAGGGCTATTCTCACCATACTGATTAGCTTGAAACATGTAGGCAATGGTAACTAAAGAATGTTACCAAATACATTGCTGTTCTGATTTTGACTTAGAGCCATTCTTACCTCCTGCTTGTGTGCACAAGCTTCTCTAGGTTACTCACAACCTTTTTTTGCTCTAGCAGTGACTGGGATGGTGATGTCACTCCCTGCACATGAGCAGGCTTATCTTTCTTACTGACAAACTTTAACCCTTTAGAGCTCTGTAGCCTTGTGCCCTACTGTTCAAAAAAAAATAAAAAATCACAGAAAAATGGGACATTATTTACTCAAAAACAGAAGGACATACTTGCAGCTCAATGGATGGACAGTAGTCTAAACCTAGTAAGAAGCAATATAACCCCCAATGCTATTTGGGAGAGATATAACTGGTGCAGATAATTAATGAGCAGTAGCTCACACACCCAACCACTAGGAGGACAATTGATTAATAAAGAACTGTATGTTGGATAAGTACCAGTTTATAACAATATGCAGAAAAGCCACAAAAAGTGCAAAAATAAAGACAGGACAACCACTCACATGCCTCTTATGTATGAGGGGGTGGTTGATAGTATTGTATTTGCATATAGATAAGGTAATACAAAGGGTGCCAATTATACAGTTACGTGTGGTGCACCATGCTGGCTTACATCCTATGACGCCTCTACTATAAGATTGGCCAGGCTGCCCAGCACATTTCAGGTGTTCAACACAAAAGAATGACACCCCCTGCTGTCTAGTATACAGGGAAAAAAATTACATACCTGAAAAATAAGAATAATAAGAGGTTTTAGTTGAAACAGTGGCCACTATATTCGCAAGCTTGCAACCCACACCTGTTGGAGTTTATACTGCCTCCTACTGGGTTCAGTCTTTAGTCCAGCCATTGAGCTGTAGGTACGGCCTTGCGTTTGTGTTTTTGAGTAAATTATGTCCCATTTTTCTGTAATTTTTTTTCTTTCAATTGTTAGTGTAGAGACTCGCAAGAAAATGAGGATCCTTGAGGCGGGTACTGAGCTTTTGCATATAGTGCCCACTGTGTCAACTAATATCTTATATTAGTATAAACATGAAAAAATAACAAACATGCTGAAAATATGGTTAAGATAGAAATAGATTTGTATAAGCAGAGGTGGGACTGGGACCGTTTTAAAACGGACACCAGTGCCGCCCAACGGAACATATTGCCCCATTGGTGTTGGTCATTTTACTGGTAAAAAAAGCGCACTGCTATGTTTTTCCCCATTATTCCCGAAGGAACTTATCAGGTTCCATTCAGAACCTTCATCACACGTGTGAGGAAAACCAACAGCTTTAATCACAAAATAAAAAGAAAGTTAATATATACATGAAAAATAACAAAATATGTTGAAAATCTGGTTAAGGCTGCGTTCACACGTCAAGAGACAAAGTACTTGTTGGGTTCTGAATCTGAAAATTGCGTGGTCAGACGAGTATTTTGACCTATTTCTCAATGTGGATTTTGGTCGATTTTTTTTCTGCTGGATTTGCAATCAGACGAGTAAGGGTATGTTCACACGATGTACTGCGGCGCTTACACTACGCAGTCCGCTGGCCCCATTGACATTCATTACTCGTGGCGCGCATTCGCCGCAAGTAATTGACATGTCACTTATCTCCCCGCGTGTACAATACGATCGTATTGTACGAGCGGGGAGAGGAGGCATAATCCATAGTTCTCTATAACTATGGATTACCGTAATTGCGGTGCGCATCTCGCCCGTATTAGAGCGCAAATACACAGCGAAATGCGTGCCGAAATTACCCCGTGTGAACACGCCCTTATGTTTAATGGAAAGAAGAGAAAAGTACACACGGCACTCACCATTCGGCTTCAACTCTTCTTTTATTACAGCACATATTCCCATGGAGGGGCTTACAATGGAAGCATTCAGCTAAAAGCGACAGCTGTTTTGCGCTTCACCCGCGCTTCATCCACCTTATATTTATCTCTGTGGAACTTTGGATGCGGATTTGACAGAGATGTTGGGACGCGTTTTTGTACTGAAAATCTGGTGGAAAGAATTAACGTTTTTTTTGCAAAAAGGAAATTTTTGCAATCCAACCTATTGAAAATCCCGGTCATGAGGAATACAAATTGGATTTTCAATTGGGGTCTATGGGATGGGTTTACAGTCGGATTTTTTCGGGTTTCAAAACCCAAATCCGTCTAAAAATCCGACAGTAAAAGCATGTCGTGTACACGGGCGCATAGACAAAAGTATATTTGTACAAAAATACAATGGCAACTAAGTGCTCCATGCATTAAAGGGGTTTTATCGTTACAAGATCATGTCTCAGATTATGGGGACAGTAAAAATAAGCACTTTTGTTATTGGTTGCATTACCTCAGTCACTTGGTTTAGCAGATATCAGCTTCTCTGTGAATCTGTATTCTGTTTCTGCTGTTGCTCTGTGGCTGGTCGGAACGTCACCTGGTCGATTCCCTAGACACGACCCCTGCACGGTGATTGGCTGGCTGACATTTCATTCAGCTTGTTGGGACACGCCCCTAGACAGGAAACGCCCCGGCCACGCCCCCTGCGCTGTGATTGGCTGCCTGCACACTCTGGGCCACATGTATGAATCTCGCCGGGTCGGGGCGCACCTTTCCGCCAGTTTTCCGGCGGAATCTGCGCCTGATTTATGTCGGGGCCGGGGCGCGCTCATACATACAATGTAAAGTCCGCCGCGCCTCGCCCAGTGTTTTAGGCGCAGTGCGGGACCGAGGCGCAGTGCGGCGCTGTGCCTATGATTCGGCTGCCGGAGGTAGTGGTCATACATGCGGGGAAAAGTCCGCGGCCTCGCCAGTGTGTGGGGCGCAGTGCGGGGACCGAGGCGCAGTGCGGGGCTGCGCCTAAGATTCGCGTCTGAGGCGGTGGGGCTCGTACTTTGCGGGGAAAAGTTCCCTGCGCCTCACCAGTGTGTGTGGGGCACAGTGCGGGGACATGGGCGCAGCCCAAAAAACAGTTCCGATGCGAGACAGCTGGAGAACAGCGAGAATCATTCCCACATGTCGTGCGGAGTATGAATCAAAAATCACCTTTTATAAAGGCGGAAAACATTCTCAGGAAAAGAGCTGAAACCAAAAAAAAAAATACATAAAACAAAATCACTTTCCAATATCCTAATTCAAGAATTAGGATATTGGAAATTGCCAGGAAATACAGTAATTCAAATTCCGAAAGCTATTCTGATTGGTCGGCAGAAACCGGCCAATCAGAATAGGAGCGACAGTGAACCATTAAAACCTATGGGGAAGTTTAGACCAATCAGAATCCACGGCGGGATAGTTCAAAATACAGTAAAAATGCTGAAAAGAGCTTTTTGGTTAAGCTACCGGGGACTTGGCTAGCTCAGCCAATCAGAATAGGAGCGACAGAGACTCATTCTAGTCTATGGAGAAGTTTAGACCAATCAGAATCCACGGTGGGACAGTTGAAAATACTGTAAAAATGCTGAAAAGAGGTGATTGGCTGAGCTAGCAGGGGGCTCGGCTAGCTCAACCAATCAGAGCGCGAGCTACTTCTCCCATTATAGTCTATGGAGAGATGGGCGCAATGCAATCTCGGCGCTCAGCGCCGTGCGGCATGGAGTATGAATCAAAAAATAATTTTTATTAAATGTAAAACATTATCAGATAAAGAGCCGAACCCTTCTATAAACCTAAATCAATTAAATCCCGAACAACGTGTTTGTCGCCGAGACCGGCGCTACATAAGGAATTGCAATAGAGAGAATTGCCGGGAAATACAGTAATTCAAATTGTGTAAGCTATTCTCATTGGTCGGCAGAAGCCAACCAATCAGAATAGGAGCGACAGTGGCCCATTCTAACCTATGGAGAAGTATTAACCAATCAGAATAGGAGCGACAAAGTCCATTATATCCTATGGAGAAGTTTGGACCAATCAAAATCAAAGGCGGGGACAGTTCAAAATACAGTAAAAATGCAGAAAACGAGCTGATTGGTTTAAGGGCGGGGGGGCTCGTCCAGCTTAGCCAATCAGAGCGCGAGCTACTTTCTCATAGAGTTCTATGGGGAAAAGAAATTCTGAGCGCGCTCTGTGATTGGCTAAGTTAAAAGAGGCGCCCTTATTTGGACCAATGGGAGAGCGAGCGACGCTCCTATGGGTTTTCTAATGCAATCTGAAATCAAACTGTACATGGCCGAAATCAAATTATAACACTACAGAAGTTGTCCCGATGTGTATATAAAATTAATAATAATATGGTGGTAACGAAAAAAAAATATTAATTCAATAAAATCATGTTTATTTCTTTATTTTCGTTAGCCAAGGATCAATAGTATGGGTGCTTGTGTAGTGCAGTGCTTTGGTGATCAGCCCTGCAAGACAGAGGTTGGGAGTTCAAGCCCCATCAGTATTTTTTTTTTCTTTTATAAATTGTACACATATGTAAAGATATGAAAATATATGTGTGAACATCTATAATTTTATTTATATATAAACACACAAAGCTCCCTTATATAGTGTCCTATCCTTGCAGTCACACCAAGCACTTCCAACATACGTTATACAGTGCATATACTCTGGGGGATGAGACATGATATAGGGGAGCTATGTATGTGTATATATATCATTATAGAGATTGACATATATATTTTAGGTCTCTCTACATTATGTTAAGAATCAGGGGGGGGGATATTGTAGTGGACTCGAACTTCCCACTTCAAAACACTCTAAAATACTACGTCCTACGGCCAAGTTATTAAGGTGAGCTGGGTCTTGTCTCAAAGTGATGTTTCTCCCCATTTTCACTCACATTCACTACAGCAAGCGAAGGTCTTTACTTGAAGTCTGACATTTGTCCTGTAGTTGAGTAAAGGTCTCTGCCTGTTGTCAGTACAATTGGGTGAACCACTAGAAGTGAAAGCTGTTGGCTTTCAGTGTAATTTGTGTGAATACTAAGAGATATAACGGGTGCTTGCTGGAGCTTGTGGAGCCTGAAGGCTGCAGACATAAGCAGGCAGGAGGCTACACAGCTGTTATATCCAGACAACCTTCTGCCTCCCCTGCTTTATAGAAAATGATGATGTCACAGTTCTTCAGTGAGGAGAGACACGCCTCCTGGGAGGATAGACACGCCTGCTGACAGGAGAGACACGCCTCCTGGGAGGATAGACACGCCTGCTGACAGGAGAGACACGCCTCCTGGGAGGATAGACACGCCTGCTGACAGGAGAGACACGCCCCTGGATTTCAAACTCAATCTGAGAAAATTAATTGAACAGCCCGAACAGCTCAAACGATAACACTCCTTTAAGGTGTTGGACACCAAGTAATGAACTAAATCAAAAAAATATTGCACAGTATAAGGCAAAAAATATATAGTTATTGATAAAACAAACACATAGTAATCCTGTTTTTTGCAGCAGATAGGTCTGCGGCCAGGCATTTCTTAGCTGCCGTCAGCTCCTGTGTTTGTACACGACATTAGACAATTAATAATGCTCGCAGTACCCCATCATTACCTTCTCCATCCACTCCATATGCTACTTGTCACAAGACCACTCCGGTTTCAGGTTTCAGACTTCACCTAATTTTGCTTTATCTGTAATTTCACAAAGGACCTGGGAAATATCAGATTGATTGTATGTGAGCGAAATGTATTGTTTTAGTAAAGACAATCAGACATCTACTCTATATACACATTACATACATGCTAGATTTAAATCTCCTGTAATAAAGCAATAATAAATGATAGGAGTCTGCACATTTCTTATATATAAAACATATTACCATGATACTAAATGGATGAACATAGCTTTAATTTAGCAAGAGACGGCAGCTAAGTAATACAAAAAAGATCAGTTTGAGCACTAGAACTTATGTCTTGCTTGCTTGCTCTTATTTAGACCTTTTATATTTGTATACACAGAGGTTTATACCTTTTTAGACTTGATTCACACAATGTTTTTTACTGTTTATTTTGCAGCAGTGTTTGTAAAGCAATCCCAGAAGATAGTACAAGTCTTATTATACTCCGTTTGTAGTTTCAGACCTTGTTTTGGCTTACAAATACTGCTGCAAAATCCATGGAAAAACACACAGTATGAATCCAGCCATGTAACTACTGTGCTCCCTCAAATCATAATGGTCTCAGGATACAATATTTTCATCTTACCACGGTCCTTCCTGGGACCCGGTATCTTAAAAACCACACTCATCATACAACGTCACAGACGCAACAGATCTGCGGCAGATGTGATTGATGGAAAATCCAGTCAATTATCACGAACATTTTACTTATAAAACATCTGTATTAGTGAGGTGCATGCAGTGATTGTAGTACCTCTCTACAGTACAGTGTGTTACTACATGTCCTGTACTGCTCTTACATGTATTAATGAGGTGCAGGCAGTGATTGGTGGTCTATAGCGCCTCTCTACAGTACAGTGTGTTACTACATGTCCTGTACTGCTCTTACATGTATTAGTGAGGTGCATGCAGTGATTGGTGGTCTATAGCGCCTCTCTACAGTACAGTGCGATACTACATGTCCTGTACTGTCTTACATGTATTAGTGAGGTGCATGCAGTGATTGGTGGTCTATAGCACCTCTCTGCAGTACAGTGCAATACTACATATCCTGTACTGCTCTTACATGTATTAGTGAGGTGCATGCAGTGATTGGTGGTCTATAGCACCTCTCTACAGTACAGTGCGGTACTACATGTCCTGTACTGCTCTTACATGTATTAGTGAGGTGCAGGCAGTGATTGGTGGTCTATAGCGCCTCTCTACAGTACAGTGCGGTACTACATGTCCTGTACTGCTCTTACATGTATTAGAGAGGTGCATGCAGTGATTGGTGGTCTACAGCACCTCTCTACAGTACAGTGCTGTACTACATGTCCTATACTGCTCTTACATGTATTAGTGAGGTGCATGCAGTGATTGGCGGTCTACAGCACCTCTCTACAGCACAGTGCGGTACTACATGTCCTGTACTGCTCTTACATGTATTAGTGAGGTGTATGCAGTGATTGGTGGTCTATAGCGCCTCTCTACAGTACAGTGCGGTACTACATGTCCTGTACTGCTCTTACATGTATTAGTGAGGTATATGCAGTGATTGGGGTCTATAGCGCCTCTCTACAGTACAGTGCGGTACTACATGTCCTGTACTGCTCTTACATGTATTAGTGAGGTGCATGCAGTGATTGGAGGTCTATAGCGCCTCTCTACAGTACAGTGTGGTACTACATGTCCTGTACTGCTCTTACATGTATTAGTGAGGTGCATGCAGTTATTGGTGGCTATAGCCGTCTCTCTACAGTACAGTGTGGATACTACATGTCCCTGTACTGCTCTTACATGTATTAGTGAGGTGCATGCAGTGATTGGTGTGTCTATAGCCCTCTCTACAGTACAGTGCGGTACTACATGTCCTGTACTGCTCATTACATGTTTTAGTGAGGTGCATGCAGTGATTGGTGTCTATAGCGCCTCTCTACAGTACAGTGCGGTACTACATGTCCTGTACTGCTTTTACATGTATTAGTGAGGTGCATGCAGTGATTGGAGGTCTATAGCGCCTCTCTACAGTACAGTGCGGTACTACATGTCTTTTATTGCTCTAACATGTGACAGGATGAGTGGACCCTTTGGACACGAGGTGAGGGCCCCATTTCCCTTTTCCTGGTCCATTGTGTATAAAGTACATAAACCAAAGAAGCTCCTGTCCCTGTCATAGAAAGTGATTTCCAGCAGCTCTTTTTGATGTTATATGTAAGCACTTGCTTGATCTGGATTAGTATCTGCTTAATTATGATGAATCTCCATTTTGCATTATGTTGGGAGCATTTTAGGGTTTTGGAACCAATTAGCAGTTTTCCATAGAGTTCTGATTTCAACATCCAATGGTCGTCCTGGATAATACAGCATGCTGAGGGAGCACTCTATTTGTGTACAGGTTCCTTTTTTGGTGCTCTTGATCTGAACACCACAGAACCCTATATTGATATATGTTCTGTTCAGCAGAACTGTTGGAGGTACAGAAGTTACAGTGCAAAATGAATGTCAAACTGTGGCAGTGTCATGCAAAATGAAGATCATTACTGTACTGCATTTTGTATTCTGATGGTAATAAACTTTCTATTTTGTAAACACACCTGAAAAAAATAGATTTGTTTTAATCAGCATCTTGAATGGGTTCTACTGTTAGGACATCCCTTGCTGGTACGGATTTTGTAAACAAAGAACCCCCCAATCAAACTCTGTTGTCTTCCAGGGGTCTCTAGTTGCTGGGCTTACACCAATTAGATGATTACAGTCCTAGTAATGGGTTTGTTGAGAAAACCTATTTTGAATCGGTTTGTGTTGCTACGTTTTCCATGATTTCACCCTCCTTTAGGTTGTAAGTCCTCTTGTCCTTTTGCTTCTGTTTTTTTCTTTTTTTTTTTTTTTAACAGCTTTTATTTACTAACCCCTTACGGCCGCAGCCTATTTTTTTTCATATCTTACAGAAATATTCAATAATCTCCATAGATCACTTTTCAAAAGCCATATCACAGATTGAGGGTATTGTAATGCAGGTAAAACTTAACCTTTATTAATAAATACAATAAAAACCTTTCTGATCACATAATATCATCATCAGTGTGTCCAGTCTAATATATTACTTCAAATATATAGGGATAAATACCATTAGTATTCACTGCCACTATGTGGTCACTTATGTTTAGTGGTCACTTCTGGGCTTCAAATCTCTCATTCCACTTCATATATCCTGTCCGCTTTTTAGGCAACAGGAAAACATAGGGAAACATAGGGGTACAATTCTAACCCTGTCATAATCTCTGCTATATCCCTTTGAACAACAGAGTTATCGTCCCAAAAGGGACGGCCCTGTGACCGGAGTATATCCCTATTAGTCCCTATATCACCATTTTAAATATGTAGGTCAAAAGAAAACTTATATATTCAGAATATATAATAAGGCTCACAAAAAATTATTTTCATTCCCTCTTTTTATTCCCGACGCGTTTCCCCCTGATATGCGATATATGGTTATGCACATCCCTAAAAAAAAACATTTTTGAAAAAAATGAACATAGGTGCAACACTGGTGCGGCTGTAGTATACATACATATTCCAATAACAGTGGCACACGATAACTGAAGCACTATCAAAGGGGACATAGGAATTTTGAAAAAAGCATTTCTGCTATCTACGATACATTAAACATTTTTTTGAGATTCTCAGTTCACACTTTTGATAAAAACTGTTTAAGCCACCTCCGAAACTTCAACGGGACCTCAAGGCAGGTGGTCCTACACTATTGATACCTACACTATTGCTACCTCTCGTTTGGGTCCTATTCAGACCTCCACAATCCAAGGAATGAAGGAACCAGCTTACAAGTTACACTGCACTGATTAAAAAGCCATGTCAAGGTGGGTGGAGTGCAAAAAAACAAAATGGAGGCAGCCACTCCTCCAAACTCAAGCTAGGAGCAATATATGGTTATGCACATCCCTAAAAAAAACATTTTTGAAAAAAATGAACATAGGTGCAACACTGGTGCGGCTGTAGTATACATACACATTCCAATAACAGTGGCACACGATAAACTGAAGCAAGAACAAAGGGGATATAAGAATTTTGAAAAAATCATTTCTGCTATCTAGGATACATGAAATTTTTTTTTGAGATTCTCAGTTCACACTATTGATCAAAAATGTTTAAGCCACCTCCAAACTTCAACGGGATCTCAAGGCAGGTGGTCCTACACTGACCTACAACAGTGGTCGTTCCATGACATCATTTGTTTTCCTTATCACGGATTTCCTTTTTTGTATGTTATATGTTTTTGTGGGCTTTGACCATTTCCCTGATGAACCTTCATGCATATGAGGGGGAAACGCGTCGGGAATGAAAAGAGGGAATGAAAATAATTTTTTGTGAGCCTTATTATATATTCTGAATATATAAGTTTTCTTTTGACCTACATATTTAAAATGGTGATATAGGGACTAATAGGGATATACTCCGGTCACAGGGCCGTCCCTTTTGGGACGATAACTCTGTTCTTCAAAGGGATATAGCAGGGATTATGACAGGGTTAGAATTGTACCCCTATGTTTCCCTATTTTTTCCTGTTGCCTAAAAAGCGGACAGGATATATGAAGTGGAATGAGAGATTTGAAGCCCGGAAGTGACCACTAAACGTAAGTGACCACATAGTGGCAGTGAATACTTATGGTATTTATCCCTATATATTTGAAGTAATATATTAGACTGGACACACTGATGATGATATTATGTGATCAGAAAGGTTTTTATTGTATTTATTAATAAAGGTTACGTTTTACATTACAATACCCTCAATCTGTGATATGGCTATTTTTTTCATGTTCAATGTTTCTTCTTTGTCTTCCCAGATTCATACTTTTTTTTTTTCTCATCTATATAGTCGTAGAAGGGTTTTCGGCAGGGCAAGATATACATATTGATGTTAGCATAGACCGACCAGATATTGTACAGGAAAAAAAAATCAAGTGGACTGGAATGTGAAAAACTTAAATCCATCATATTTGCAAGACCATGCCCCATTTTTGCAGGTGTTTCACTGTTCAGCATAAATGACATGTTATCTGTATTCTGCAGGTCAGTACGATTCTGGTGATACCATACGTGTAGAGCTTTCTTCATGTTCTAGTAGTTTTAAAAAAAAATAAAATAAAAACATTCTATATTTTTTAAATTTGCGCTGCAGCATCATTCTCTGCAACCAAAAACTTATTAGCTATTCCACCTATTGACCTCAGTAAAGTCTTATTTTTGCAGGCTGAAGTGTATCTTTTTTTGCTAGCACATTGGGATATGTCCATATTTTTAATTTTTTTTTAAACCAACTTCTCAGGGACATGAAATTTTGGCGTTGGAAATTTTCTTCCTCTACGTTTTTCACTATTAAGGATAAAGGATGAAATATTTTAATAGATTTGACTTTTACGGATGTAGCGATACCAATTAACATTTTTTTAATATATGTAAAATGGAGTGTTTTGAACTTTTAACATTTTCTTTATTTTGAAAACTTTTTTGTACACTTGTATTTGTAGTCCCCCTAAAATATAGGACTACAAGGGACTGCGATTGCTTATACACCCTTCTACATTACATTGAGAATGCAGAAGGGTGTACCAGGATGGCACTACTAAGAAATAAAGAAGCAACATGGCAGCTATGGAAGCCATCATTAGGCTTCCAACTGCCTTGGTAAACACTTGGCACTGATCTCGTAATGGGGTCTGTGATTTTGGGTGTTTTACGTTGGGTAATCTGTATCTATAGCTGGATAAAAAAATTGATTGCTGTGCTATTTTTTCTGGTGAAATGATAGACACCATGTCAGAAAAGCTGATAGACCCCATTGTAGTTAATGGGGGTCTGTTGGAAATTTTTGCTGTCGGTTGTAAAACAGGTATGGTTTTACCTCTGGAACCTCCAACGTAAACCAAGCCCAAACAGGAAAAAATAAAACAGGAGCCTAAGCTATTCTATACAATAGCATTCAGAAACAAACTTACACGCTAAACGCATGTTTTCGACAATAGAACCCTATGGATGACAGATATAACTTCTTGACTTTTGTCACAAGCGTCCATTTAAAGTTCTTTTCTTATCATAATGATTAGCTTTGGTGATACAGAAAATTGTATATATTGCTAGTGTATACAAGTTTCTCTAGGTTACCTTCCATCTCTCTATGAGCTCTCTCTTAATCGATTGCTCCAGCTGCCCTCTCTGATCATGCTGAGTCGCTCTTTGCTGAGTCTTATCTCTGGCACACCAGCTTGTTTATTTAAGTTAATGACAAGTTTTACCCTTTGAGCTCTGTAGCTTTGTGCACTACAAATTATATCACTGTAACAGGATCAGCTAGGAATAGAAGAGCGGATAAGCCAATCACTGCTAAAGAACTATGTGAACGGACCTTATGGTGGCAAAGTACCAGAATGCTGGAAAATATGGATTGGAAATAAATTGAAACAAGTGGTGACAACGGGTCAATAAAGTTGTGATTTGACCAACCCCATGTAGTCTGATTGTCAGTCTCCTAACATGGTGGCTGATATGGTTAGGGCGGTTTATAAATGTTAGTAATATTCTGGATCTGTGTGTTTTTTTTGCTATTGTGCATTAATAAAATATGTTCAAATACCTTTCTAATGGAAAGTGCGGCCAATTGTTTAGGTCTCCTTCTCTTTCTTATTTTGTTGACTTTTTTTGAACGTCCGTCACGGTTATGTACTGTTACGCAAAAGCCCTACACCTTACTTAATTGGAACTATAAATAAATATATAAATAAATATATATAATATTCTTGTGATAGGTTTACTTGGCGTTTTTGGGTTCTATCCATATATATATCCAGACTTTGGGTTCTGTCCATATATAATATGGATAGAACCCACAAACACCATGCAAACCTATACCAAGAATAAAATTTTATATATATTTTTAAATATATATATATATATATATATCTTTAAAAATATATTATATTTTAATATATATTTCCCTTATAATTAAATTAATTAAGGGGAAGGGGTTTTGTCTAACAGCAAAAAACAGTGATGGACAAAAAAAAAGTCAACAAGAAAGAAAAGGACCTATGAAGATATATACATATTTATATATATATATATATTATACACTACATATATATAATTTTTAAATTTTTTATAATATATACTACTTATATATATATAATACAATTTCATATTATACCCAAAATATACACATACATATTTAAAAATATATATACCTACATTTATCTATATTAACTACAATTTATCATACAAAAATAACACCCTACATATAAATACATACATATATATACACATAATACTACATAAATCACAAAAAAATACATATATATACACATACATACACATACATATATATACACATACATATTATATAATATTTATGTATTTTGGGGCTTTCAGTAAGAATAATTTTTTTGATAGGTTTTTTGGGGTTTTTGGGTTCTATTAATTATATATTTCACATAACATTAAATAATTTTACAAAATATAATAGTTTAATTTTTATAATATATATATATAAAAATATTTATATATATATATATTTTATATATAATTATATAATAATAATATAAAAAGAAACCCAAAAAAACGCCAAACAAACCTTCATAAGAATTTTTTTCCTGAAAGACCAAAATACTAAAAAAAAGCCCCAAAAACATTCGACAGGAGAAGTACTGTGGAACAAGTCCCTTATGGGAAAGCATGCAAAGATAGCCAAAAAAGATTCCCGAGATACTTATGTCATTAAGAACAATAATTGAGCTACACAGCATAAATATTGATGATAAATATGAACAATCTTATAGCATAACATCAATAATAACAGGAGAAAAGAAATAAAGGGGGCAAAGGGGACCCAGGGCCGGAGAGGGGTGCAAAGTAGGCAACGTTGGGGGTTGCACTTCACCCCGGCAGAAAAGGGGGGAAAGAGATATGGGGGGGCAAATTTTCCATGGGGAAAGGAGGGGGGCCTATATGCTTTATTTGCCGAGGGCACCAGAATAGCTTGTCCAAGTCCTGCACAGACCCCTTTATTGGAATGGACACAATTCAACACTAACTATTATGACCAGTAATTTCTTTGATGTGACATTGCAATAATGGACAGAAAGACAGACCTGCTACCCCTGAGACCCTTTGATCAGAAAGAAGTGCCAGACCCCAACTAGCCACCATGTGCTGAATATTTTGGACACAGAAAGCTACAATATGTAAAAAGGACTCCAGTGGCCCTCACTAGACTAGAGGACTGCAGTAGCCAGACTAAAGGATTTTAAGAGTCACTGAAATAAAACTGTTTAGCCTTAGGTGTCTGAGACAAAAGACTAAATTAAGCTAATTGGTGCTAAGCTTGATAATGTCTAAATACCTATTCAAATGCACCAGGTGTATAAAGCTGGCAGAGAATCACTCCAAATACTGTTCTAGACAGGCTGGCTGAAGATAAAGGCTGCCAGCCCACCCAGTCTGTCTTTTCTATATATCTTGTATTTAATACATTCACAGCTCTACTAGGTTAACATATGGTCTCCTTTAGCAGATTGCAGTTATTACTTATATTGGGAATTGGGTCACTTTTGGATTCGTGTTTGCATTTTTTTCCAGCTAATTTTTCCCATCTGAATCACTAATTCCAAAAGTAATTTTTCTGAGCTAATGACCTCAAAAGGACGATAACTAGGAAAAGATCACGTTTCCTAATGTAAGAAACTCTCATTTGGGAAATATTTCCATTAATCTAGAAGCAGAGCTCTACTGAACAGATTCTGAAGTAGGAAAGAGAACGTAAGGGCTTAGATAAAGTGGGTAGACTGTATCGCATGATTGCCATAATAAAGCACTCATCTAATCACTATCTATATTATGTTAATGAACATGATCCTAATGAGAGATTTAGAACCAGCTCTATACATACAACCGCAGTCACACCTCACATGATCTTCACTGGAATTAAATTAACCATCAGCTTGAAGTCTATAATGTTCAGATCTGATAGTAAATCTAAAAGAAGGGCTACACAGTAACTTTTGTTGCTTGTGTACAATTCTCCATTCTTTTCTATGGGAGTTCAGAGTGCAGCTAAACACCCAGCTCACCTATACTGGGAACTTTCATATAACAGAGAGGAGAACACAGCGCTCCCCTGTACTGGGAATTCCTACAGAAGAGAATGGAGAATAGAGCGCTCCTCTGTACTGGGATCTCCCATAGAACAGAATGGAGAACACAGCGCTCCCCTGTACTAGGAACTCTCATAGAACAGAATGGAGAGAACACAGCGCTCCCCTGTACCGGGAACTCACATAGAAAAGAATGGAGAACACAGCACACCCCTGTACTGGGAACTCACCTAGATAAGACTGGAGAACACAGCGCTCCCCTGTACTAGGAACTCTCATAGAACAGAGCAGGGAGAACACAGCGCTCCCCTGTACTAGGAACTCCCATAAAACAGAATGGAGTACACAGCGCTCCCCTGTACTAGGAACTCTCATAAAACAGAATGGAGAACACAGCGCTCCCCTGTACTAGGAACTCACAGAATAGAATGAAGAGAACACAGCGCTCGCCTGTACTGGGAACTCCCATAGAACAGAATGGAGAAAACACAGCGCCCCCCTGTACTGGGAACTCCCATAGAGGAGAATGGAGAACAAAGCGCTCCCCTGTCTTGGGAACTCCCATAGAACAGAATAGAGAACACAGCGCTCCCCTGTACTAGGAACTCCCATAGAACAGAATGGAGAACACAGCGCTCCCCTGTACTGGGAACTCCCATAGATCAGAATGGAGAGAACACAGAGCTCCCATGCAATGGGAACTCCCATAGAACAAAATGGAGAACACAGCACTCCCTTGTACTGGGATCTCTCACCGAACAGACTGTAAAGTCGTGCACAAGTGCAACCTACTCTCCATTCTGAGCGGACACATCAGAGGTGGCCTTGTGTAGTTCAATAGTAATAAATGTACAAAATGTTTCAGCTCAACCATGGCTCCAATGACCCAAACCAACAACATCATGAGGATCTGCAATTTTATTAGCTAGGGTCATTAGAGCCACAACCCTGGCGGGACATATGGCCCTCTACACGTTTCATGTTAAAACTAGCCTTGTTCCCACCATAGACTTTGATGCCAAATGGTTGGAATATACCATTAAAATCTGATACCTCTGGGACCAGCACCAATTTTGGGAATGGGCCCCGGAAAGTGTTGGCTCAGAATGGAGAGCAGGTCGCGCTTATGCATGACTCCTTTTGGTTTTATGTAGTTTGCATACAGGTGTCCAATTTACTCGTAACTCCCATAGAACTGAATGGAAAGTTATGTGCAAGCACAACTTGCTCTTCATTCTGAGCCAACACTTTCGGGGGTCCATTCCTGAGATACAGAAGGTGCAGGTCCCATAAGTGAGAACTGCATCTATCTATCTATCTATCTATCTATCTATCTATCTATCTATCACTACACCATCAAAGTCTATATTTCATATACTAGTCTATTGTGTGGAACAGTGTACAATTACACACATAATATACAATTTCAGGAAGGTTTACAAAATGGCTGCAGTGATTGAAAAAGCCAAAACGGACGTTCATGTATTAATGTAATGACTATTATAAATCCTGTCTATCAATATTGGTTTTATATTGAGCAACAGATGGGAAGCTTACAAATCACACTTACAGATTTGATCTCCTGATTATATTCCATTGATAGTGAAGCTCTTTGCTCAACTTCTGTCAATGTTGCGTTCTGTGAAGATAAAATATGGAAACTGCTATTAATCCAGTAACATTACAGAACATTTACACAATGGATTTTATCATTAGAATCCAAGGCAAAAATCTAAGGCATTCTTATGGATTTCTGCAGCGGATTTTCATGTTGTATGTCACGTTATTTAAAAAAATAATGGGCTGCATTTTGCAAGCGGCATTCATGTGGATTTAAGTGAGGGAAAATCCATATTATTAACCCTGTACTTAGGGTAGATTCACAGTGATAGTAAATGAGGACCCGCTACTCCTCATGTATTGGTGCATTAGTCAATATATATTCTAATACCCTGTTTCCCCGAAAATAAGACCTAGTGCATTTTTGCTTACGAAATTCAGAGTTTGGCTGCTTCTGCTGATGTTTGTGATGAAATCACTACAGGATATTAATACAGGTTGCCATTTTGTTCAACAATAAATGTGAATTATTGTTCATAGAAAAAAAAATCCCCTAAAAATAAGTCTTAGCTCGTCTTTAGGAGCAAAAATTAATATGACACTGTCTTATTTTCGGGGAAACGGGGTATGTACTTAACAGGGTATTAGAAGACAAAAGACAAAAATGGAAGACAAAAATAAATAATGTAAAAATAATTATAAAAATATAAATAAAATAATAAAAATAAATATAGATAAAATAAATACAATCCCTCTTAGCTGCTATCATCTCAGCGACACATTTCTGCAGCTCCTAATTGTTTTTCTTTCATCTTAATTGTCTATCGTATTCTTCCGTTTCAGAATGGTTAAAGGAAGTCAAACATTGCATGGCATGCTAATAGATAAAATCTGAAATCACAGTTCATGGAATGGCTTGGCCCGGATCCATAGGAGTCTAACATATGCCAGTTGTTCTCGCTTGTGCCGTTCTAAAATCTGGAAGTTTTTGAGCTGCACTTGCAGTCCCTCTAGGGGACAATCCGGTTTGGGATGGTTTGCTATATATAGTAGCGGTAAATGACTCCATTCTGGTAGCAGACTTCTACTCACTGTATGAAAGAAACTGACTATTTATACTGTTATTATTCTTGGTATTTTTTTTTGTCAAATAAACATAAAGGTACAGGGTTATCTGTGCTTATGCCCTAAACCATAAATTGTGCTTCCTGGGTCCCAAATGCAAATTTTATAACTGAGCCCCTTATGATATGTTCTTTAGTTTCACAAGGGCCTTTAAGCAGGGCCGGGACGACAGGTAGGCGACCGCCTAGGGCGCCACTTCATCCCAGGATGAAGTGGAGGTATGGAGTGGGCTGAATTTTACATTGGGAGAGGGTCATTGGGGCGCGACAAGCCTTATTTGGCACCAGAATACCTTGTCCCAGCACTGCCGTTAAGCTCTGTCGGCACTAAGGATCAGATAAGACTGCTACCTTTGCACCCCCTAAGTTATACTCTGGATGGCTCTTCTTTAGAGGTACTTGTTACAATAATTAGCTTTTAACATGTAGGGAACAGTAAATGAAGACTTTTTCGAAATACATTGCTCTGCTGATCTTTCTTTGGTCAGGAGATAAAGAAGATGTAATCTCCTTTTAGAGCACACAAGTTTCTGATTACAACCATCCTTCTCCCCATCTCTGTTATCTGTCATTGCTCTCAGCTGCTGTCATTCACTCAGTCTGTCCATGTTGAGTCACCCCCTGCAGAGTCTTATCTCTAGTAATGGACTTTTAAAGCTTCTTATTTAGCAACGTAACAATATTAAATAATAATAATAAATCTACATCCTAAACAAGAATAATTTTGTATTATGTGCTTCTCCTCAGCGCAGGAAGAGTACTCATGGCTTGAGCAGCAGCCTATGTCGCAGACTACAGTTCCCATCATGCATTGCTGACCTTTTCTAGGCTGTATTGACCTGGCAACAAGTCCTTACCCTCTTTTGTATCCCATATTGTGCCCCCTCACTGCTGAGCCTCTGACATTAGTTCCTTGATACATCCTCTCCTGCTGCACAAATATATAGCTCACCCTCCTGGTGCTGGAACTGAGCATGCCTGACTAGAAAGCTAAAACTGAACTACAAGTCATATCCCTTGGCAGCAAGCCATAAACATAACATTTTGTGTCAGCAATTCTTGAGTGATTATATGGGAAACAACTGAAAATTGTTAATGACGATATATATATATATATATAAATATACATACATACACTCACCGGCCACTTTATTAGGTACACCTGGGCAAATGTCGTTAACACTTAATTTCTAATCAGCCAATCACATGGCGGCAACTCCCGTGCATTTAGCATTTTAGACATGGTCAAGACAATTTTCCTGCAGTTCAAACCCAGCATCAGTATGGGAAGGGAAAGGTGATTTGAGTGCCTTTGAACGTGGGATGGTTGTTGGTGCCAGAGGGCTGGTCTGAGTATTTCAGAAACTGCTGATCTCCTGGGATTTTCCGCACAACCATCTCTAGGGTTTACAGAGAATGGTCCGAAAAGAAAAAACATCCCGTGAGCGGCAGTCCTTGTGGGCGGAAATGCCTTGTTGATGCCAGAGGTCAAAGGAGAATGGGCAGACTTTTCAGGGTGATGACAGGCAACAGTTTACTCAATATTGTGCCCCTATGCTGAGCCCAAGTAGTCTGAACAGCCATCTCCTGCTGCACAGATAGGGCCCAACTTGAGGACAGATGGCTACTAGAAAACAAAACCAACTACGAGTCCATATCCTTGGCAGCTAAGACATAAACATACCAATTTTTTCCAGCATCATCGAATTGGACAAGAGAAGATTGAAATTGACGATATATAATATGATTTTTCTTAAATTATAGGTAGTCTAATTATGATTCAACAAATAATACAAAAAGTATCAATCCTTTCTTGACACGACAACGGTAGTCCTGGTGGGTAGGTTCTTCATGGGTTGGGATAATAAAGATCCTTGGAAACCTTTGGGCCCCTTGATACCCATTGAGACGTTGTAACACTTGTGATCTTATTGTCACGAAAAATTGGGCAGTTCTGGCTATCACCACAACGTTTCTACATGGTGACCATAACCGGTCAGTGATGGTATGTAACAGTGTTATGAGAGAGAACTTCTCATATTACATAGAAGCATCTTATATAACACATATTCATGTATGGTATCCATAATATAGTATATAGACACTTCTATATTATTAGCACATCTTATATATGACACCCCACAATCATTGATCACTTATCAGTAAAATATATAGACAAGAATTCTACCATATTACCACTCAGCAGTATTCATCATGTACCACATACAATATATGTACTTGTATATATATACAGATATAGGACTAGAACTTTCCTTTACCACTCAGCAACACTTACATACCTCAATGTCTGGTGCCGGTAAGGTAACTATGTAGGAGGATGCGCCTCCATATTAATACTGCACATCTATCATGGATAACCAGTATGGACTTCCGTCATGTGATCAACCTTCTCAGGACACTAGACATTTATCTTCCCCTTTTCTGTTCCCGGTAACATAATGTTGGGTGAACTTTCTATTACTCCACCACAGCGTCTTATGTGACCACCACACAGGTCATGTGACTCTGGTATCCAGGTAACAGTAGTGTATGGAGGAGCAGAACTTCTCCAGTATTACTGCCTCCAGCAGCTCTTATCATGTGACCACCACACAGATCATGTGACCCATCCAGGTAACAGTAGTGTATGGAGGAGCAGAACTTCTCCAGTATTACCACCCCCAGAAGGATTCTTCATGTGACCACCACACAGATCATGTGACCCCTGGTATCCAGGTAACAGTAGTGTATGGAGGAGCAGAACTTCTCCATATTACCACCTCCCAGCAGTGTTTATGTGACCACCACACAGGTCATGTGACCCTGGTATCCAGGTAACAGTAGTGTATAGAGGAGCAGAACGTCTCCAGTATTACCACCTCCAGCAGCATCTTATCATGTGACCACCACACAGGTCATGTGACTATGGTATCCGGGTAACAGTAATGTATAGGGGGAGCAGAACTTCTCCAGTATTACCACCTCCAGCAGCGTCTTATCATGTGACCACCACACAGGTCATGTGACCCTGGTATCCAGGTAACAGTAGTGTATGGAGGAGCAGAACTTCTCCAGTATTACCACCTCCAGCAGTGACTTCTCATGTGACCACCACACAGATCATGTGACTCTGGTATCCAGGTAACAGTAGTGTATGGAGGAGCAGAACTTCTCCAATATTACCACCTCCAGCAGCATCTTATCATGTGACCACCACACAGGTCATGTGACCCCTGGTATCCAGGTAACAGCAGTGTATGGAGGAGCAGAACTTCTCCAGTATTACAACCTCCTGCAGCAACTTGTGAGCTGTACATTTTGTTTTCTCTAGATAAAGGCCAATTGCACAGATATATGCATAAAAATAAAAGTGGACAACCCCTTTAAAGAACTATCACGGTCTGTAGTGGACAACACCTGAACTAATATTTGATGATCAATTAGTGAAATCTTTTGGTGCTATATGAAACTAGAAGCTGAATAATAAATTGTTTTTTATACTTTCTTTTTGAGGATGATGGCCAAAACTAAATATTATACAGTAAAACACTGTGCGAACCTTGGAAAAAAATATAAGTGGAGTTATATTCCTTGCTTGTATTTAAAATTAAATCATTTGTGCAAAACAAGATAAAAAATAATGAATTATTCTCTAACATTTCACAAATTCCCTTCTTATCAAAAAAAAATCAACTAATCCTAAAACAAAAGGGATTTTTGAGACAATTTAAGGAAGGATATAGTGCCAAGAAGCACTTACCAAAAAAAATCTACATTATTTTGTGTATACTTCCAAGGGAAAAGTGGTTAATATAATTGCTCTGTTGATCCAAGTAGCTCCTATCTTCCTCCGAAAGTGTTTTGCAATGTATTTTTCCAAGGAAACATTCAAACTGATGAACTTAAGCACTTTCCTTGCTAATCTCAATACTTGGCAAAGACCAACCTTGTCAGATCCCAAATGGAGCCATAAACAATTCTGTATGCCACTGCATCTCTATGTGTATTGGTTTATCATAAGGATTTATTCAGATGGCAAAAAAACTTAAATATGTTTAATGTATGACAAAAAGATGGATCTTTTTTTTTTCTTTTAGAAAAATATAGCATATATAGGATATACTCTGCCCCTCAAAAACATTCAGTAAATCTATTGCAGTCCACCAGCCACCAGTGGAGCTCATTCTCGCGGCCCACCAGTGGAGGCGATTCTTGGGGCCCACCAGTGGAGGCGATTCTTGGGGCCCACCAGTGGAGGCGATTCTTGGGGCCCACCAGTGGAGGCGATTCTTGGGGCCCACCAGTGGAGGTGATTCTTGGGGCCCACCAGTGGAGCGCATTCTTGCGGCCCACCCGGGGAGCTCATTCTAGCGGCCCACCAGTGGAGCTCATTCTTGGGGCCCACCAGTGGAGCTCATTCTTGGGGCCCACCAGTGGAGGTGATTCTTGGGGCCTCACCAGTGGAGGTGATTCTTGGGGCCCACCAGTGGAGGTGATTCTTGGGGCCCCACCAGTAGAGCTCATTCTTGAAGTCCACCAGTGGAGCTCATTCCTTCGACCCATTCTACGATGACTGAAGATGACTGCAAATACTGCACATGACTTTTGCCCTCTGCCTCTTTCTTTCCGTCTTTTTCTCCCTGAAAGGAGCCCACCATGCCCATGGGCCCACCAGGGATTTCTCCTACTCCCCTGTGAGTCAGTCTGAGCCTGCCACTGATAAAGTTTCATCTATACTCTCAACTTGAAGTCTATCTGAAAGATGTTTTTACTTATGTACAGAGTCTCATCTGATGATAAATCTAAGGCTATGCTAAAATTACTGACTACACATAACGTGAAACAAACTTTGTTCTAGTCTCCTTAAAAAAAAAAAAAAAAAAAAAAGCTGGATTCATCTGATTTGTGAAACAATCATGTATTTTTAATCAGTTGTAAGAAAATATTTGTGGTGTCAATTTTTCTTCCGATTCCATTACAAACCACAACTTTATGTTCACGCTCTTTTGGAATATCTTCTAATTTCTGATGCAACTGCCCTCAAGTGAGAAACCGAGGCTTAAAAATGTTCCCGTTGACAACATAAAGAGATCACCATTTGTTATCAATTAACCCCTATACATTTTGGTATTGGCTTGCATAGCGTTGCACTCTACCTTATTCTACCCTACTGGTCCAGCATGTTTGGATTGAATTTATGGAAACTATCTGAAATGTCTCATAAGGCTCAAGTTATAGGATCTAATCCAAACCAGAGATCTTGTACACTTCGTCATCTATCACTCAGATACATTTCCCCCCACTGTGAACCGTGGGAAGCTGTGGATTTTTTTTTTTTTCACATATATGTCCATTAGGTAAAAAAATTATTGCAGCTGCTAAAACACAAATAATAGAAAAGAAAGTTGAACTAAAGATAAAAAATAATTTTCCATAATTTATATTGTCAGAAAGATAAATCCTGACTATTCAAACGCTCGGGCACGTGCCCCCAAAAGAGGACACAGTGTGAATTCTGCTTCTAAATTGGATCCTGTTAATGTTTCCAATAAGGATTTGTAAATCCTCATGCAGCAAATAAAAGCGACGCATCACTTACTGACCGAGTTTTCACACAATGCTGAAACCACATCGGGTAGTCAGGATGCAGAGTGCATCGCCTCGAATCTCTGCTACAGACTCACAATAGATTATTCCAATGGAAAGAATAATAATAATAATATTAACCTTTATTTATATAGCGCCAACATATTCCGCAGCACTTTACAATTTGGAGGGAGGAGGTACAGACAAAAGACATACATTGCACAATGAAAAGCTACTTACAGATGAGACACAAGGTGAGAGGGCCCTGCTCGCAAGAGCTTACAATCTATTAGGGTGTAGGGTGAGATGAAGGGTAAGGAGTGCTAGGTTTACAATGGTCCAACCATGTGAAAAAATCCATCATGTGCACAGAGCCTCTTATAACCCTTTCCCACTGAGTGTTTTTTGTTCCAAAAGCCATAACTTTTTTATTTTTCCACCCACATAGAGAGCTATTATTTTGCAGGACAAGATGTTCTTTATAATGGTGTTATTCACCGTACCATAGACTATACTAGGGAACCACAGGGCGTCAGGTGCCATCTATGTGTTGGCTTCTACTATGAGTAAGATGGAAAAATTAAGTTCTTGAGTTTACATATGCTTCTTCCTTTCATATGGTCTATTATGTACTTCTACTACTAGTTTGATGTTAATATTATATGACCGCTAATTTGGAGCCCTTTAGTTATACTCTCTTCACCAGGCATCCTCAAACTGCGGCCCTCCAGCTGTTGGGAAACTACCAACTCCCATCATGCATTTATATTATCTATAACAGTGGGCATGATGGGAGTTGTAGTTTCCCAACAGCTGGAGGGTCACAGCTTGAGGATGCCTGCTCGTCACATATGATTGTATGCGGCTTGTCGATATCATCCTAGTCTGTTTTTTAGCTATTTTTCTAATTTGATTTTTTTTGTATTTTACTCTTAATAAAGTTTTTAACTTATAATGTGGTTTTCAGTCTTCAATTATTCTCTCTTTTTTTGTGATATTATGTATTCATGAGTGACAATATCATATTTATTGCTATTTTGTATGTTGGCGATATTGTGTACTATCACTGTAATACCTGGCCAATGGATCCATTAAGAGCTTTTTTTCTGTTAACCCCTTAAGCCAAAGAACGCCTGAAAAGTATTTAATGACCAGAATATTTTTTTGGTTTTTGCCTCCTTGCGTTTCAACAGTTGTAACCTTTTTATTTTTTCAATGACGCAGCTGTATGAGGCCTCGTTTTATTCGAGACGAGTTGTATTTTATGGGGGAATAGTTTAAGTTCACTTATAAATAATTGCAGAATTTATTTTTATTTTTAAAAACATTTTTCTTTAAAAAAATGTTTTTAAACACTTAATAACTTGTTGATTAATTCTACAGGTTATTACAGTTGTATGGATACCTAATATGTGTAGGTTTTTTTTGAGTATGTAATGTATGCACAATTTTTTTTTATTAAATATTTATTTTTATTTTATTATTTATTTTATTTTTTTTTTACACTTTTTATGTTTTTTACTTTTTTTGCTAATACATTATAATCTGTGTCAGTCTGACACAGGCAGTGATCAGGACAGCTCACAGTCTGCCCTGATCACTGGCTTCTTACACAGACAACCCTGGGGCAACGCTGACTGTCTAGCCATTCCCCGGGCTCTGTCGGGTCACCAGGTGTCCCGATGACCCGACAGAGCAGGGAAACCCTTTGATTGCGCTGCGGTGACGAACTACGGCAATCAAAGGGTTAAAGCGCTGGGGAGCAGAGGTTTCCCCCGCTCCCCGATGCTTGCAGGGGTACAGCCCCGTTCCCAGCGCAAATGTGGTGCCGGGCTCCGCAAACTTTAATGTCTACAGCGACGCCAAAAGACGGTGGGCGGTTGTTAAGGAGTTAAAGAAAATTCTAAGTGGAGTGAAATGTGGAAAAAAGTACTTGCGCCAGGTTTGTGGGCAGGACCGTCTTAACAGCACTATGGGCCCCTGGGCAGAGAGGTGTACTGGGGCCCCCCTCATCTCCTCCCCCCCCCCAAAAAAAAAAAAAAAAACTACTCAAAGAAACAAATATAAACATTACCAGCTCAGGTCACCATTACATGACAGAGACCACAGAACTAATCGAATATAGAAGCAAAATAGCCCCTGACACCAGGGACTCACCGGAGACGTCCTATCTGATCAGTTGTTTTCTGAATCATTCTTTTTCCCTTTTCCTCTCCTTCCGTCCAGACCACCATGACGCCTTGTCCCGCCGCAACTCGACCCTGAAGAATGTAACCCACAAACTTCTTAGAATCCTCACTTTATCAGAACTTCGCTACCGATTCCCACCTCTGTTATGGGCGCCCCACATTTATTAAGTAGGTAGTAATGTTGCCCACCATTAAGTAGGTAGGTTTACAGGCTCATTGTAGGTAGATATGCTGTCCCCTGTAGGTAGGTTTATAGCCCCCCTGTAGATTGTAGGCCCCCTGTAATATCTCCACCATAGATTGTAGGGCCCTCCTGTATTATCCCCATATAGATAGGGCCAGTAATTAGGGCCAGTAATTAGCCAGGCAGGGCCAGTAATTAGCCAGGTAAGGCCAGTAGTTAGGGCAGGCAGGGCCAGTATATAGCTAGGCAGGGCAGTATTTTGGTAGGCAGGGCAGTATATAGCCAGGCAGGGCCAGTATACAGCTAGGCAGGGCAGTATATAGCCAGGCAGGGCAGTATATAGCCAGGCAGGGCAGTATAAAGCCAAGCAGGGGCAGTATATAGCCAGGCAGGGGCAGTATATACCAGGCAGGGCATATATTGGTAGACAGAGCGTATATACCCAGGAGGGCATATATGGGGGGGGCAGGGCCCATATATAGGGAGGCGGGCGTGTAAGCGGCGGGGGAAAGTATAGGGGTGGGCAGGGGAATTTATGGGTAGGCAGGGGAAGTAATGGGTGGCAAGGGGAAGTATATGGGTAGGCAGGAGCATTATGGCAGGAGGGGCAGTTATGGGCAGGCGGGGGAGTAAAAGGCAGGCGGGGAAATATAGGGGCAGGCAGGGGAAAGTAATATATAGGCGGGGCAGTATATACCCCGGGCAGGGCGTATTTTGGGTAGACAGGGCAGTATATGGGTGGGCGGGCGTATATGGGGCGGGCGTATATAGCAGGGCGGGGGCGATATAGGGGGGAAAAAGGGGCGGGGTTTTTAGGGGTAGGCAGGGGCAGTAATGGGTGGGGGGGCAGGGGGCCAGTTATGGGTAGGGCGGGGATTGTTTAAAAAAAAAAAAAAAAAAAAGTTACCACCCGATTTCCCCCCTCTTTTCCCACCCGCCCCGGTCCCGTGGCCGCTCACAGCAATGCAGGGCCCGGAGCAGGCCGGGGGGAAGTCATCCATGGGGCCCCGCCCCGGCCTCCTGGAGCTGAACAGACGGATCAGAAGTCCAGTGTCACCCTTGGGCCCGTCTTGCACCGCGCCGTGATGGCTGCATGGTGGGTCGGCCCCGGCCGTGCCCGTTGGTGAGGGGGGACCTCCCCACGGGACGGCCCGGTAATCGGGCCCGCCGGGGGGGAAACCCAGCCTCCCCCCGGCGAGCCCCGACCGGCCTGGGGCCCCAATCCGGGCTGCCCCCGGGGCAGAGCCGGGCTGTCGCTCCAAGGCGGGGTGGGGGCTCCCCCCGGGAAAGGGCCCCCCTGAGATCGTGGGGCCCCCGGGCAATGGCCTACCTGGCCCAATGGAAGAGACGGCCCTGTTTGTGGTGGGTTCTGCTTTTAGGACGTTCAATGTTCGGTATAAATGATGTGTTACCTGTATTCTGCACGTCCATAAGATTCCAATGATACCAAAAATGTAGCGTTTTTCGTTAAGTTATAGCACTGTAAACTAAATCCAAACATTTTAATTTTTTTTTTTATTTGCGCCGCAGCTTGACAGAAAATGTCTGACATTAGTTTTAAGAGCAGGAACAAAACTTCCTAAGTACTATCCTGGCCTCCTGATTCTCAAACCTAAAACTCAACGGAGCATGTGTGGGAACATAAAATGGGGTGTTGGCTCTTGGACCCCCCGGCGTCGTGAATGCAGTTGGGCTCTAGATCCTGCGACATTCCCGGCCTTATTCATTGCTAGTTGCAGTTCGTCGTGTGCAAAAGTGTTTACGGGGATATAGCGGGTGGTATAAAATGAAATAGCTGTGTATGAAAGAACATTTGATTAGATATCTGAGTTTATAAAGATGTAATTTCTTGCTATTTTACTTATTGTTCTGTATTTCTAGCTATATCACTCACTGTGTTACATGAACTTTATGGCTTTGCCACAGAAATCATTCGTCTATTTCTACAGGTCAGTAAAATGTAGGTAAAGCACTAGAATTATCTGTGGGACCTCAGACTGTCATTTACAGATAGACAGAGGTCCTGCCCCCAAAAGGTTAAGACATCACTTTTCTCTACTATGGGGTTTTAACCCTCTTTTTAAAATTATCACGGGGGAAAAACTTAGTACACGGCAATTTATGTACAGAATAATAAAGTGAAAATCTGACTCGGAGTCCCTTAGTGAATTTTGATTGTTGTAAGAACGTGTGATATCTTGCATACTAGGACTATGTTTTCTGAACCTTGAAATGTCTGTGTCTCAAATGGTTCCAAGTGGGGTTATTTCTCACAAGCTTTATAGATACAATGAGGAAACATTAGAATGGCTGTATGGTCTTTATATCCCTTTCCTCTTGCCATAAAATCACTGTGGAATTGAAGGGATTTTCCAACAATGTGCTATTTTGTAACGTTGATCAGAAATGTCAAGTGAAGTGAGAAGGGACCAAGAAAGTGACCAGTCTCAAGAAGATTGGTCAACGTTGACTGTTGCTGGAGGTCACATGTCATGTTCTTCATTTATTAAATACATGACAGTGCTCATGGTAAATGCAGCTCTGGATAACATTATGAATATTTGTGCTCATGTTATTTTTTTTCTACAGTCTTACACTCCCCGGCCCCTTTTATTGGGTCACCATGCTATAACGGGTTGGCCCCCTTTTGCCTTCAGAACTGCCTCACTTCTTCGGGCTAGATTCAAAAAGTGTTGAAACGATGCTCAATTGGTACCAAGGGGGCCCCCAAAGGGGGCCCAAGAAATATTCCCCACACCATGAAAAACCACCCCCAAACCAGCCTGAACCGTTGTACAAAAGGGGGTTCCATGCTTTATGTTGTTGACGCCAAATTCGCCCCTACCATCGAATGTCGCAGCGAAATCAAGCTTCGCCCAGGAACGTTTTTTCCAATCTTCACTGCCAATTTTTCGGGGGTTTGGGGCAAATTTGGAGCCTATTTCCCTTTTCTTACTAAAAGGAGGGGGGCCCCCCGGTGGGGTCTTTGTGCGTGCCCAATCTGCCTAAAATTTGGCCGTGGTTAAAGGATGCTCTTCTCCTCCTTGGTTGTCGGGGGATTTGAGTCACGTTCCCTTTCTATCGCTCGAACCAGTCTGCCCATTCTCCTTTGACCCGGGCTCAACAAGGCTTTTCCCGCCCCAGGACTGCCGTCACTGGATTTTTTTCGGCCCCATTCTCTTAAACCCTAAAGGGTTGTGCGTGAAAATCCCAGGAGATAGCATTTTTTGAAATACTAGACCGCCCTTTCTGGCACCAACAACCATGCCACGTTCAAAGGCACCAAATCACCTTTTTCCCCATATGATGCTGGGTTTGAATGCTGGAGATTGTCTTGACCATTCACATGCCTAATGCACTGAGTTCCCGCCAGGGTTTTTGGGTTGAAATTAAAGTGTTAAAACGAGCATTTTGGACGGTGTCCAAATAAAGGGGCCCCGGGAGTGTATATTTTTATACACACACACCACCACAAAACACACACTGTGTGTGTTATGACAACCTTTGCCTTTTAGTGACTATTTTTTTGCCCAAAAATCTGTTCCCCTGTAGGGGTTAAAGGGTAAATACCTGCATTACCATATATATTCCACAGCACCATATAGTGATTTTCATTCTCAGATTTTCATTGAGAACAAGAGGGTGTCCTCTACATCTAGAAGAAAGAACTTTTAACCAAAAAAAGGGGATTCTTTACGTGAGCAGTGAGCCCGTAGGTCTTCAAGAGAATTGTCATTATAAAATAAAGGGGTTTAAAAAAGGGTCGGATCATTTCTAGATGTTTTAAAAAACAAGTTATAGTGAAGGATTCTGGGGAAGGGTCTGGTACATTTCTAATGTAAAAATATAACAAGTTTAGTGACCAGGATTCTGGGGAAAAGGGGCGGATACTTTCTAGATGTAATAATAAACAAGTTAAGGACCCATTTTTGGAGAAGGTCGGTACATTTTTTAGAGTAATAATAAACAAATTATAGTGACAGGATTTGGGGAAGGGTCTGGAACATTTTAAATTTTAAAAATAGAACAAGTTAAGTGACCAGATTTGGGGGGGGGTCTGGATACATTTTTAGATGTAATTTAAAAAGTTATATGACCAAAAACTGGAGAGGGTCTGGAACATTTTAGATGTAATAATAAACAAGTTAAGTGCGGATTCTGGAAGGGGTTTGGGTAATTTTTTGATTAATAAAAGAACAAGTTTTTAAAGGGCCAGGGTTCTGGGAAAAAGGTCTGGAAAATTTTCTGTGTAATATAACAAGTTATAGTGACCGGGGTTTTGGAAAGGGTCGGAACATTTAGATTTTAAAAATAAACAAGTTTTTAAATGACCCGGTTTGGAGAAGGGTTGGATACATTTCTAGTGTTAAAAAATAAAAAAAAGTTAATGACGGGGGTTTTGGGAAGGGTCTGGATCATTTTAATGTAAAATATAACAAAAAGTTAATTGAAAACCCGGTTCTGGGAAGGTCTGGATACATTTTAGTTTTTAAAAGAACAAGTTTTGTGACCCGGATTTGGAAAAGGGTCTGGAACTTTCTGATTAAAATAAAACAAGTTATAGTGCCAGGATTTGGAGAAGGGGGCTGGATAATTTCTAAAGTAATAATAAAAAAATTATAGTGACCGGATTTTGGGAAGGGTTGGATACATTTTTAGAGTAATAATGAACAATTATTGACCAGGATTTGGAGAAAAGGGCTGGATCATTTTTAGAATTTAAAATAAAAAAGTTATGTGACCGGGATTCTGGAAAAGGGGTTGGATACATTTCTAGTGTAATAATATACAAGTTTAGTGCCGGGATTTGGGGAAGGGTCGGGGTACTTTCTAGATGTAAAAATAAAAACAAATTTTTTAGTGACCGGGATTCTGGAGAAGGGCTGGAAATTTCTAGATTAATAATAAACATTTTAATTTTTCCCGGATTTGGAGAAGGTTGGAACATTTTTAGATGAATAAAATTTTAAAAAGTTATAGTGCCGGGTTCTGGGAAAAGGGCTTGCCGGGGGTTTTTTTGATTGCCAAATTTGGGGCAGGGAAAGGAAGTTTTCCCTCAAATAAGGACAATCAGCTTCTATGTCATTGGGTTTTTGCCTTCCTCATTGTAGAACAATAGTCTGAACTGCAAACAATGTAACTATTATTCACATTTTTCCCAATCCCCATTTGGAGTGTGAGGGAAACCAGAATACCCAAAGGAAACCCAAACAAACATGGGGAAAACATACAAATCCTTTTGGGTTTTTTCCTTGTGGGGTTTGAAACCTGGACCCCAAATGCAAGGAACAGTGCTAACCACTGAGCTACCTTCAACTTCTATGGGCTTAAGTACATAGAATTTGTTGGGGGGCCTCTGACCTCAAAAGGGAAAATTTTTTTTTTTTGGGATGCTCAAATTTAATGACTTTAAATTTTGGTGTCAAAAAATGCAGCTAAAATATTTAAAAACAAAACTACAGTCCCTAGTGTGGATTCACAGGGACTTCATGTGCCTCTGTTAAGCCTCTATTCACATAAGGCTGCAAACAGAACATCTAATGCACCCACCACATGTCTACTGTTTTATAATATGGGATTCCATGTGTATTCGTACAGCCCCAATGACCACAGCTCTGCTGTGTTCACGAGGCCATAAAGTAATATAACGTTTAGCAATACTGCAAACCTGAAAGCTATGACTAAAAATTTTTAAATATATTCCACGTTGTGGATTTGCCCTTATTCTTGTAATTTTGATAAAAAAAAAAAAAAAAAAAGATCTCACAACATAAGTACAAAAGGCTTTTGACTTTGAGAATCAAAAGTCCTAGGGGACTGTGGAAATCTTTGTATTTTTGCATCTTCTCTGCAGCTCTCTCTTATTTTAGCTCTATATTATTCTCAAGGGTTGTTCTTGTTTTTAGTTTATTTTTGTAATTGTGCCATTTATATTTGCTCTCTGCTTTTTTTTTCTAGGGTCACCGTCTCTTGAGACCAGATTCTCTCTTTTCTGGATTGCCCTTCTTCAAATGTAACTATTGACCATTTAATGATCTAAGTTTTGATAAATATTGTTGGTTAAGGTTTTTCTCATTATTAATTTTAATATTTCCGAAGTGTAAAAAAAAAAAAAACATGAAAAATGCACAGTGGTGTTCTATAGGTTTACCTATTTTGTTTTTTAGTTTTCTTTTTACATTCCGTGTTAATAAAAGGCCCAAATTTTTTGGAAACGGAATTTAACATTACCCTCACCTAATTAAATAAGCATTTTATACCGCTACATAAATATTATTATTATTTAGTTGTAAGGAGTTATCTAAGCCTTTCTTGAAGCCCTAACCTGTTCCTGCTGGGGCCAGCGCCTGAGGAGGCTATTTTTACAGATTTGTTTTTAAAAAAAAAAAAAAGAAACGAGAAGGGGCCACAATCGGGAAATTTTGTTAGGCAGGAGTTTTGAAAAAAAATGAAATTTGCTCACCTCCTCTGTTGTGCGTTAAAACCAAGGCAAACTCTCCTTCACTAAATCTCGGTTTACTCTTAACCCCGGGGAGTCCCGTCCCCCCTCCCCGTTTGAAAAAAGCCCGTGGTGAATAGTACGTCTAAATGAAAAATCGGGGAGTAGCGCCAGAGGTAAGTGGTCTGCCATTGGGTGGTCTGTTAGGTTAATTTATTTAAAATTAAAAAAAACATAAAAAGTTAAAAACTTAAAAAAGCGTTTGAGCCCAATACCGGGACTTCATAGGGCAGTAAAAATTCAAAGATGGACCCTTTTTGTCAGGGCAGTAATAGAATACATAGTAAGTCTAAACCCGCTCCATGTGACTTGCGGCTCAATCCGGTGCTAAGAGACATCTGGTTGGAGATGACACCTGTCAGTCAAACTCACATCGAGGCGTCTCACTGGCAACCAGGGATCCCCAGTTTGTGTGGACGGTTTTAGTGTCAATCTTTGGATAGAGCAACGTGTGATTAACTCTTTGATTACTTAAAAACATATGACAAATTATTAAAATTCAATAAATATATATTATAATAGACTCTAATTTATAACTTCGAGTGATCAGCATCCTTTATGGTCGGGAATACTCGGAATTAGTTGATAATTCTTTTTCTGAAACTTTTTGTAAATAGGTGCGTTAAACATTTGCCAATATTATGCATACTTAACGTAAACCCGTATAATGTTTAAAAAGGGTTTTGATGGATCATAGGGAAGAGATCGATCGCAAGTGTGAGAACGGTTCCCTCAGAGGATACCTTTCCCTCAAAAGGTTTACAGACGGAACCCCCCCAAAAAAAGCACAACTATGGCGGCTGTAAAAATTTGGGGTGAAACTTTGTATATAAAAAGGAGGAGGGTTACTTTAAATTCAGGGCAAGGTTGAAACTGTCATGGAATGGGGGTATAGATATTTTTGTACAGAAAAAAAAATTTTTTTGTTTCAGAAGAAAGAGTGTTTGTCCCCAATAACACAACTTTGTGATGCAGAGCAGCACCGATGCTGTAAGGCTTGTCTACACTACACAAAAAACGTTTTTTTTTCAGCGTTTTTCTTTTTCTAAAAACGCTGGAAAAACGACTGTTATCTCCATAGACTTCTATTGTAAAACCCTCCTGCTGTCTCACTGAGCTTTTTTCTCCGTTTTTTTCACTGGTGTTTTTTTGAAACATGCTCAAAAAACGCCGAGCCAGGCAAAAAATTTACTAAGGAGTTATGTAAAGCGCCCGGACCTTTTTCGCCGTTTTTTGCCGCGATTTTTAAATAAAAAACCCCCCCAGGAGCCCCAAGTCCCACTATATGGGTGTAAAAAGGGTTTATTCATTATCAAATCTGATACAAGTGCCTGAGTGTCCTTTTTTGTACCTTTTGTAAAAAAAAGTTCATGTTTGGTCGCTAAGATTTTGCGCAATTCATATTTTTTTCGCTAAAAATACATTATTTACAGTTTTGGGGCGTCAAAAACTGGTTTTTACAGATTTGATCTAAACTCCTTTTCTAAACTTTTTTTGGTGCTAAAAAGTTCCCTTGTACTGATAGAAAATACGTTTTTTACGGTTTTTGGCGCCGAATCTTTTTTAAAACGGTTTTTTGGCGCCAGAACCTTTTTTTTTCTTTTTTTTGGCACTAAAATAATTTTTTTTTAAGATTTTGGCGCTAAAACGCTGTCCCCCGCTGACCCCAAAAAAATACTTTTTTTTACGGATTTTGGCGCAAGAACCGTTTTTTTACGTTTTGGGCATAAAATTTTTTTTTTTTACAGATTTTGGCGCCAAAAAATTATCTCGCCTCTGACCCCCAAAAATACGTTTTTTTCAGTTTTTTGGCCAAAAAAAGTTTTTGGACACTAAAATTTTTTTTTTACGATTTTGGCGCTAATAACGTTATCTCGCTTCTGACACCAAAAAAATTTTTTAAAACGCTTTTTTTTAGTCAAAAATCCGTTTTTTTAGCTTTTTGCACTAAAAAAATTTTTTTTTTACAGATTTTAGGGGCAATAACTTATCTCCCCTCCGACCCCAAAAAATACTTTTTTTAGGGGTTTTTGGGCGCAAAAAAGTTTTTTTTTTCACTAAAATAATTTTTTTTTATGATTTTGCCTACAATGTAATCTGCTTCTGCGCCAAAATACGTTTTTTAGGATTTTGGTGCAAAAACCCCGTTTTTTTACTTTTTTGACACTAAAATCTTTTTTTTTAACTGATTTTGCCGTAATAACGTTATCTCGCTTCTGACGGCAAAAATACTTTTTTTTAAACGGATTTTGGCGAAGAATCCATTTTTTTGGTTTTTGGGGGCAAAAATCCTTATCTTTCGATTTTGGCGCTAATAAAGTATCTACTTTTGACGCAAATAAATAATTTTTTTTACGGATTTCGGGCCAGAATCCTTTTTTGAGGGTTTGGGGTTAGTTCAAAATTTTTAAAAATTTTGGCCCTAATAAACTGATCTCGTTCTGACACAAAAAATATTTTTTTTTTACGGAATTTGGCGCAATAATGCGTTTTTTGGGGTTTTGGGGCACTAAAACCCCTTTTTTTTACGATTTTTGACGCAAATACAGTTATTTGCTGTAGGAAAGAAAGGGGTTTTATGTGGTTTTTTGGTGCAAGAACGGGTGCAAAATTTAAAAAAGCGAGCAGCAGCACGCACAAAAAGGAAATGTGCTCACAATGGCCATGATTAAAGGAATGACTACTTAACATGTTAACCCCACCTGTACGGGTAGCTTACATCTAATGGCTTAAATTTTGTGATACATTAAAAAGCAGAGCAAAGACGCTTAAAAAAAACGCTCCAAAAAACGCTCCAAAAAACCAAAAACGCGCCAAAAAAAAGGGACGTTTTTTCAGCCTTTTTTGACAGGAAATGGACAGAAAACTCAGTTTCATGAATTTTTTTAGAAATTGTTTTCAGTATTTTTTTGTCCATGCAGGAGACATAGCCAAGATCCCACCTCTAGACAAAATAATCCCCAAAAAGGTGAGTGATCTGGGGGGATAATGGATATTGGGGACTAGTATCATTTAGATGACGGGTACAGTCTGCATTGAAACTTTAATTGTTCCCCATGAGTCCCGGGGAAAAAAGATTTTCATTTTTGTTTCCAAATTGTTGAAACTAAAGATGAAAGTTTTATATGAAAAAATGTGAGAGAAACCCCAAAAGTGATTAAAATGTATTGGGCAGGGTGAAAAATATTGATACATGGGAAAGTCTAGACTACTGGTTTTGTTATAATAGTGTAGGAACTCAAAAAAAACCCCCAAAAAATACCCCAAAAAAAAAAAACACAAAACAAAAAAAAAAAACTGGTTATCCAACAGACATTTTCTTTGTGTTATGTGCTCTGGGTGTATCTATGATAGCTTAGTGATACAAAACTACAAAACCCTTTGGGCACAGTTATGGGTAGTTTAGCGATCAAATTTAAAACCTTTATTTTAAACCTGAGGTTGGGGTGGGTTTTTAAGCGGAACATCCCAAAATGTTCTCTTATTTTTTTAACAACTGGAAATTTTTTGGTACTATCAAGAGGAACCTGTCAATGGGGGTGATTTTCAAATTTTTTGGGAAAAATCCTGATGGGTGTCTCCCGGGAAATGTTTTGCGACCCCTTGTCTGAGGTCCCCTTTTTTTTTGCATGCATGTCCATTCAAGTTGTCTCCCCCATATTGAGTTTCAAATGCACTGTATAACATAAATAACAAATCTGAAATTACATGAAAGTTTTGTCGATTTTGAGTTGGTTTTTCCTAGTGACACAAAAGGGAAAAATTTTGGGTTACATGCTTTTTCAACATAGACCCCTTGTGAATTACAGCAAAAAACTCCCCGAAACAAGCATGGAGTTTTGTACTGGGACATGCTTGTTTGGTTCCTATTTTGAGAAACCTTGCTTGGTGCCAGGATTCCTTTTGGTTTGAGCTCGTCTGAACCCAAGCCTGGTCTGTCAGGGATACCTGTCCCAGGTAGGGGCCGTTGTTAGATCCCAAAGTTTTTGCAAGATATTTCTTATTTTTCTATGGATTTTAAATTTTTTAAAATTTACAATCACTCCCATTGACATTATATACACATTATAGCACATTAATACTACAAGTAGTCTAGATTTTTCCTGATACTCAATATGTTTCACCCTGCCAATAAAGTTTAATCACTTTTGGGGTTACTTCCCCAATTTTTCATATAAAGCACATTCATCTTTAGTTTTTAACAATTTGGAAACAATAAATCAAAACCTAGTTTCCCTGACCCTGTTGGAACACATCTAAATGCTTCAAAGCACACTGTACCAGCATCTAAGTGTACTAGTCCCAAAAAAAACCCTTATCCGAGATCCTCACCTTTTTTGGGAGATATATTTGTCTAGAGGGGGACTCTCACAGCACCGGTGCGTCCCCCTGAGTCACACAGAATGTGTTTTGCTCAAACACTCTTTTTTCTGAAAACAAACTTTTTTTTCTGGCAAAAGTATCATACCAGCCTTCCTAGACAGTTTTTTAAAACCCTTTCCTAGACATTAACGTTCTCTCTCCTCTTCATAATACAATGTTTCATACGCCAATCTATCATACAGCCGCCATCGTTGTGCTTTTTGGGGGGGGTTCCGTCTGTAAACCTTATTGGGAAAGGTATCCTCTGAAGGAACTCGTTCTCCACTTGCGATCGATCTCTTCCCTAGTACTTTAAAGTCTCTTTTAAACATTTTAGGGTTGACGTTTTAACGTATGCATAATATTGGGATTATGTTTTAAAAGCACCTATTTTCAAAAAAATTCTGATATTTAATTTTTAAAATAATTCCGAGTATTACCGACCATAAAAGGGTGCTGATCACTCGAAGTTATAAATTTGGTCTATTAAATTATTTTTTTTACTTTAATAATTTTCATATGTTTTAAGTAATCAAAAAGTTAAAACCACGTTGCCTACCAAAGATTGACACTAAAAACCCTCCACAAAAACTGGGGACCCCTGGTTTCCCTGAGACGCCCGTGTGAGTTTATTACAGTGTCATCTCCAACCAGAGTCCTTGGCCCGGATGAGCCCCAGTCACATGGGGGCGGTATTAGACCTGATCCCTTTCCTGTATTCTTATGCCTACACTATAAATGGTCCATTTTGAAGTTTGAACATGCCCCGGTGAAGTGCCCGGGATTCGGCTACGAAACGCTAGGGTTTTTTAGTTTTTTTTACTTTTATGTGTTTTATTAAATTTTTAAAAAAATTTAACCCCAACACTGATCCAGCCCAATGTGCATGCCCACTAAACCTCTGAGCGCACGCCCGAGTTTTTCTATTTAGACTATTTTTACAGATTTATAGCTCTTATGGTAAAAAAAAGAAAAAAAATACACTCTTCAAAAACAACGTGGTGCCACGGAACGTCCCGCCAAGACCCAAGTACAAAAGAAAGAAAAATCCACAGACTCCCCTCCATTAAATGAAAAAATCTTGTTGTTTATTCACCCATGTACCAGCTGGTACATGGGTGAATAAACAGCACAGATTTTTTCATTTAATCGGACAGAGTGCTGTGGATTTTTCTTTCTTTCTTTATATATATATACAACACACACACCACAACACACACACATATACACACACAGGTATACAGGTAGTCCTCGACCTACATCTGTCTCTAGGTTGCAAATGGAGACTTATGGGGCATGTTGGCACTTTTAGTTCCATATTCCACAGCAGATAGTAGCTGTTGAATGACAAGTGCCAGCATGCCACAGCAGCACATGAGGCGAGAATGAGGTGGAATCTTCTTAACAGGGGCACAGACAGCAAAACCAATGTAAAAACCCTTTCATCCACTATCCAAAATTAAAAAAATCAAAACCTTTTGTGCTGGAGTTACGTTTAATAAATCTACCTGTTCCAACTTACATACAAATTTAACTTAAGAACAGACCTACAGTCCCTATCCCGTTTGTAACCCGGGTACTGCCTGTATGTGTGTGTGTGTGTGTATGTATGTATATATATATACACACACAATTAATCATGTCTCCCTGTAGCCATCTTTTCTCAAGACTAAGTAAGTTTAATTCTTTTAACCTTTCCCGATAGCTTAGATGCTCCATTCTCCTGATTAGTTTAGCTTCGCCATGGAGATAGGAAAAGACTGAATGTCTGGGCAGTGGCTCACCTCACTGACCTGAAAGTGCATCAGAAGTTAAAGGTTATGTGCAGGCTTGCCTTTAGTCTCCATCTCTTGGTGCTCTGTGCGCTCCCAGTGTCACAGCAATCTTGGGGCTAATGAGTTGTGTGGGCCGGATGAGGGTGGAGGTTAACTCTATTAGAGGAAGAGGGTTTTATTTCTTGGTCAAGTAGCCAAATGAGAAGCAGGCTTACTAGGAACTGATGATGTGAGAAGCACTAGTCTAGTGGTCCACCAAAGACCTAATAAGCTTAAGAACAGACTTTGCATTTCCTTGCCTTCATCACAGAAACGTCCACTCGCTGCAGGAACATTTCCAAGCTGGAACGCATAGAAAAACAATGACAAAAGGCTAAATCTCCACAAATTTGCAACCACAATGCAAAGAAAAATGAAGCTCCTTAGTGAATAACCTTAAATTTATTATCATTATTTATTAGAGCACCATTCATTCCAGGGAGCTGTACAAGCCAAGGGGATCAGGTATAGAAGATAAGACAAGAACAATAACAAAACATATCATACTGATACAGAAGGAGATGGGACCCTGCCCATGAGAGCTTCATCTATAATACATTTCTGTAGCTTTGTTTCTACAGGTCTTATGTAGAATAGCGTGTCCCCATCATAACCAATTACAAACACGCTCTATGGTCTCCAATCCTCCAGTCAAACTCTTTTCAATTTGTCTCCTACTTTTTGGCTAACTTAGGTTTGGTAAATTAGGCCCCATTTCATCTCGTTTTGGGCAGCCCGTATATGGTATTAGTTGGGGTACCATAAAAATTTATCCCAACAAATACCAAGGTGGCACCATATAGTCTACATAGTTGGACTATGTTTGCCCTACTCAGCAAATGTATCCCTTCCTGCACCAGAAACAAAAAAGTAATAGTTAAAGTCTATGGAAACGATAGAGTCAGCTTAGGCTATGTTCACACGGAGTAATTGCAGGGCGCACAGTGCGCCCCGCAATTACGCCGGTGTTCAGGAGCTCATGCCCACTGACATGCATTACTCACGGAGCGCATTTGCCGCAAATAATTCACATGTCACTTATCTCCCCACGCGTACAATACGACTGTATTGTACGCCCGGGGAGAGGAGGCGTAATCTGTGGATTACTGTAATGATTGGGGCGCATTTCGCTCGTATTAGAGCGCAGTACGCTTCTAAATACACGGTGAAATGCGCCCCAATTTAAGCTGTGTGAACATAGCCTTACCTAAGGTGCTGTGGAATGATTGGATGGAGTGTGGTGTGGAGAGAGCCGTTCCTCCCCTGAAAGTAACGGCACAGGCACTTGTATACCAGCTTCACATCGAATATCTTCATTAAAACTTCATGTTTATTTATCCAAATTAAAAGTATCATATAAGTTGAAATGGCAGAATATGACACAGATCGTGTACGACCGGAATCATGCAGCCTGTATGTTGCAGCATAACCGCTGACGTGTTTCGGACAACAGCTGTCCTCAATCGATCAAGGACAGCTGTTGTGAGATGAGATAGGAATACCGCCTTAAAGACCAGGGACATACTAACTACCAACCTAAGGGAAGGCTACCTACCTATGATGGTGAAAATACTAAGTTTCGGTAACCTTGCATTTGTACCTCTACACTTTTATCGTCATTTGACAATTTAACATGTAATAACAATGAAAACAATACTCTGTAGTCATTACTTCATACTTATACTTCATACTTCATCATACTCTGAAGTCATTACTTCATACTTATACTTCATACTTCATCATACTCTGAAGTCATTACTTCATACTTATACTTCATACTTCATCATACTCTGAAGTCATTACATAATGCATTTTCCAATTCTACCAAAGAAAGATAATAATGGTGCCGCACACTTGTGTAGATGGCGGGTGCTCAGTGGAAAGCCAATTGGCATTAGTCCAGAACATAGAAAAATCCACCGCACTCCTTGTGTAATCGCAGAAAAGATTTAACAAAGATTCATATCCAAGATCGACTCTCCGTTCAAGTGTATACAGTGCATAGGAGATATAGCAAGAATTTTTCCCATGGTCCAACGTTTCGACCACAATTGGCCTTCATCAGGGACTGAGACGTGGGGAGAAGCAGGAATGCAGGAGAGTCAACAATATATCATATCATTCCACAAAAAGCTAATCCGTGTAAACCTAAATCTGATACAAAAGGTATAAGAGAATCACTTGTCGAGCTTTTCTCCCCTTCACTGATGTATTGGACATGACTCTTAAAGTGAATTATCAGTTGAGTACCAGGTAAACCCAAATTTAGCGCTGTTCTTACATTATGCAGTCTAGCCATAAATATATTATTTATCCTTTATAATATCATGGTTATTTGATCTCGAAGAGATAGGGTTAATGTATAGCACAATATACTGGTTGTTCTTAGTATTAGACCAAGTCTCCCCCATTGAGACAGCAGCTGGATAAATACATAGGACATGATATCCCAGCTTCCTCCTGTTCTAATCTGAGCCCGTAGGGGACTCCTGAGCAGCACATCCGGATACACAGGAGTTCATGTAACTCTGTCTTATTGAAGGGAAATTTATCAAAAACCTTTAATACGTTATTGGCAAATGCCGCCATCCTATCCAATAAAGTGAATCAGACTCGTCATTAGATGATGGCTTGTAAGTGATTGATGTTGGTTTCTCTATGACTGTCTGCTGAAAATCCTAATCTCACGATAACATAATAAAACGCGCCCTGGGCCATCAATAAAAATAATTACAATAAAGCAACTATAGATTTTTTTCTGTGACCATTAAGAGTTTGAAAAGCAGATCCGGGTTTGCAGCATTCGTTCTGTACTGGATGTGCATTCATTATTCCTATGTAAATTTCAATGTTCAGGTTGATTGAAAAAACTATTGTCCAAGTCAAACCTTCCTCTGAGTCTACACCAAACATGTAAAACTCAATAGCTAATAGGGGCTAAATCAACAAGGTGTAAGTTTACGTGGGCCGCAAAAAATGTAACTGCAACTTTTATAAAAATGCAAGTTTGTTTAGAAAAGTCCAGTATAAAAACAAGAACGGGAACAGCGGTAAAATGAATATCACTGAATATTTTAGTAGACTATAAGAATACCTTCCACAACTTGTCAGTCGTGTTGGCATTAGTCTTGTATTGGCTTGCTTGATGTGCCTTAGGTACCGGTGTACAAGACTAATGGAAACTATTAGGCATGCCAAGTAAGCCAGTACAAGGCTTCGGCAACTAAATTATTAGGCACGCCAAGCAAGCCAGTACAAGACTGACGGCAACTAAATTATTAGGCACGCCAGCAAGCCTGTACAAGACTGACGGCAACTAAATTATTAGGCACGCCAAGCAAGCCAGTACAAGACTAACGGCAACTAGTTATTAGGCACGCCAAGCAAGCCAGTACAAGAATAATGAAAACTATTAGGCATGCCAAGCAAGCCAGTACAAGACTTACGGCAACTAAATTATTAGGCACGCCAAGCAAGCCAGTACAAAATTAACGGCAACTAGTTATTAGGCACGCCAAGCAAGCCAGTACAAGACTAACGGCAACTAGTTATTAGGCACGCCAAGCAAGCCAGTACAAGAATAATGGCAACTAGTTATTAGGCACGCCAAGCAAGCCAGTACAAGAATAATGGCAACTAGTTATTAGGCATGCCAAGCAAGCCAGTACAAGACTGACGGCAACTAAATTATTAGGCACGCCAAGCAAGCCAGTACAAGACTAACGGCAACTAGTTATTAGGCACGCCAAGCAAGCCAGTATAAGACTAACGGCAGCTAAATGTTGAGGGACTACGGAGACTGAGGCCCAGGACTTGAGACAAGGTACTCTGGTGACCCAGGCAAATAAGGCATATAGCGCCCTCCCAATTGAAAATTCAGTCCATGCCATACCTCCTCGCCCCTTCTTTTCTGCCTGGGAAGAAGTGGCGCCCCAAATGGTCGCCTAGCTTTGCCTAACCCATGTCCCGGCCCTGACTGTGCCTTATTGTCACGCAACTCCTTTAAGACACCCCAGGAATAGCAATGCTCCAGTGATACTGAGCCATGATGTAATTCATTATGTAGTACAGGAAGGAGGCTGCTTTTAAGATTGCAACAGACCCACAACCTACTGGGCCTCTCTGTCTGGTCAGACACATGTTATAGCCACCTCTGGAAGAGCATATTAGTGTCACCTGCCAACCCTTTTCTTCCACACTGTCTTGTATAAGGCCATGTTCACACGACTCATTTTGGGACGTATTTCAGCCCGTAATTCGCGAATTATGGGCTGAGATACGGCCCAGTCATAAGGCTATGTTCACACGGCTTAATTGCTGGACGTATTTCAGCCCGCAATTACGCCGTGTGTACGGGGGCGAGGGGGGGGGGGGGGTTTTGGGGATTAGCCCGTCAGGCCCATAGACATTCATTATTCACGGCGCGTATACGCTGTGAATAATTGACATGTCACTTCTCCCCCCGCTCGCCGTATTGTTCTCTATGAGAACTGTGGATTACCGTAATGACTGGGACGTATTTCAGCTCATAATTCGCGCAGTACGGTGCGAATTATGGGCTGAAATATGTCCCAGAATAAGCCGTGTGAACATGGCCTAAGCGTCAAGAAAGACCTGGTTTGCCTGTCAATATGGTGAATGGAGTATTGTTCAGGGGCATTACAAAAAAAGGCCCATGAAAAAGAGTAGGCAATTATCATTTTCAATCTACCTGTATCCTAGCTACTAATAGCAAATGTAAAAAGAGAGGGTGTAATATATATAATAATATAATAATAAATATATATATATATATATATATATATATATATATATATATATATATATATATATATATATATATATATATATATAGCATAAAGGAAAATTCAGGGGCATGTTGTGTGTTGTATGTTGGTGTAAATGTGCTGAGTATTTACAGGAAATGAAAGTGACTTGTGTCTGCGGCCGCAGGTGATATATAGACGTATGCTATTTGAACGTCTCGGACTGTAATATGGCTATTCCTGAATGTTTCCACCCTGACTCACCATTACCTTTCCCAAGCTTGGTGTTCTACCTCTTCTACTCACTTTTCAGGGATGCAGGAATAGCCAAAGGCTTTGGAACAAGACACAACAAAAAATGAAGAGATCAAATATTCTCTATAGTGCCTTCAATCATTGCCTGGGCAACCGAATGTACTGTCAAAGACAACATCTGCTTTCATAGGTAAAAGAAGCAGACAGAGGAAGTGATCAAAAGAGCTGTAGGGCGGATGGCAGGGTGGTACACCGTATAGATGGCCAGCAATGAAAATCCACAACATGAAGACATGGAACATATACATTGTACAGTCATGCTAGTATTTTACAGATGTGGCACACAACATCCAGTGTGAGGGTTATATCAACTGACTGGAAGCCTGCTGATAGGGCATTGGTGGTGTATCCCTGTGGATTATAGCGGTATCCATCTCAGACATAATCCATAAGTGTCTGACAGAGACCCACACTTTTTCCAGAACAGGGATGCCCCGAAACTTAAGCCACTGAAATTGGACAGGTACAGAGAGCAAAACACTTGAATGGCTGTGTTTGGGTGATGCTGGCTTGGTCAATATCCCTTTTGCTTTCCAAAGACCCAGTGGGTCAAAAGCAAATTGAGGATTTGTTACATCCAATAGAGGGCGCTTGAGCTTCTCAACTCATTTCCCATAATGCCTTGTGATTTGGAAATACCATGCAAGTCAAGAGACACTCTCCATTTGTAGAGGCTACAGCATTAAGCAGACCTGGAGTCACTTTGTACTATATAGATATACACACACATACATATATATAGCTCATGAACAAGGTCACGTGTGGTGCGCTGGCTTGATGGGTATAGAAGTTGTGTGATAGGCTGTCTACACACATATCCCACATTGCTCTAAGTGAAAGGGGTGAAAGGGAGTGAAAGGGATGATTATTGGCTTTTGGGTGGTATTGTTAAAACTGTGCAGTTTGTGAACTGTCCTGGTGCTGCTGTGGTGAAAGTGTAGGGTGAGTGGGCAAATAGCGCCATTTTGAATAAGCGATGTGGAAACTGTGGCGCACCACGTGCCATTAATGTGAGAGGTGGATATTGGCTACAGAGGTGTATGAGGGCAACCAAAATGATACAGTGGAGCAGTGTATCACCAAAATGAGCTGGGGGCTTCCAGATGTGTATCTAAATACAACATTTCAGTGAAGCCAACTGTGTATGGGGCTTGGAAGCAGACGGATGACACTGCACCTCTGTTAACCAAGCTGCATTGGCAGAAAAAGCTTCGCTTTTCATGGCATTATTATTATTATTATTATTATTATTGACACCTGTGTATTGACATTTTTTATTTGTTTTTTGAGATTGCTACACATATTTTGAGTTTACCTTCATAGATTTGTAGGTTGTGGTTACTTTTTTTGCAGGTATTCCTCTACATTCCTTGCTGTATTTGTATCAATACCTTATGTGGACTATTATAATAGGTTTTAAACAAGTATATTGAAAGTTATATTTCAAGTTTCTGGTTAAACGAAAAGGTGGCCTTTTTTTAATCATTTTACAAATATAAATCTTCTATACAATACAAAGTCTTAGTAAGTACAGAAGAATATTCGCAATATATAATAATCTTAGGAATACAAATAACTAAAATACTCTGAAAAGTGCAAGTGTCAGCCCTTCAAAGGGGTTGTCTCACTACAGACATTGATGGCATACTGTTCGAAACCTCTCCATTCTGAACAGAAAAGGTTTGTCGGGACTCTCCCATAGACAAAGGAGCATTCTGAGCTGAGCACTCAAAGACATCTGCTCATGGACCCCCATCTATCACACGGATCTGGTAGTTCCGAACAGAGAGGTGGTCGGGATTCTCCCATAGACCTGGAGTGTTCCAAGCTCAGCCCTCCAAAGCATCTGCTCATATAATCATATAATGAAAACTCAACATTTTTTTGGTATAACCGGAATCATATCAACCTGCAGAAGACAGATAACACATACTTTACGGATCTGGTAGTTCGGACTTGAGAGGGGGTCAGGATTCTCCCCTCGACATGGAGTGTTCCAAGCTCAGCCCTCAAAGGCATCTATCTGCTCAGGGACCCCCATGTATCACACGGATCTGGTAGTTCCGAACGAGAGGTGGTCAGGATTCTCCCATAGACATGGAGTGTTCCAAGCTCAGCCCTCAAAGCATCAAATCTGCTCAGGGACCCCCATGTATCACACGGATCTGGTAGTTCCGAATGGAGAGGTGGTCGGGATTCTCCCATAAACATGGAGTGTTCCAAGCTGAGCCCTCAAAGGCATCTGATCAGGGAACCCCATGTATCACACAGATCTGGTAGTTCCGAACGGAGAGGTGGTCGGGACTACCCCATAGACATGAACGAGCGTTCTGAGCTGAGTCCTCAAAGGCATCTGCTCAGGGACCCCCATGGATCACACGGATCTGGTAGTTCCGAACGGAGAGGTGGTCGGGATTCTCCCATAGACATGGAGTGTTCCAAGCTGAGCCCTCAAAGGCATTTTCTCACGGACCCCCATGGATCACACAGATCTGGTAGATCCGAACGGAGAGGTGGTCGGGACTACCCCATACACATGAAGGAGTGTTCCGAGCTAAGCCCTCAAAGGCATCAGTTCAGGGACCTCCATGGATCACACAGATCTGGTAGTTCCAGCTTGTAGGCATAATCATCTGTCATTTTGCCAGGTCTCTTTAGTTTGGAGGGGTAAGCTTGCACACGGATGATTTGACATTCTACTAAAATATCAGCGTAGATGGTTTCTGGAATTTTTTTCTATCCTTTCTGAACTATTCCCCATTCAGATGGATGCTTTATCTGCTCCACAGCACAAACTCATTTAACAAGCCTTAAAGGAGTAATTTGTTGTGTTTGTGCTTCTATGAACTACCTGGAAAGAAAACACCAGTGGCAGCTACGTGATATAAATGGACAGGGTCATGACCCTGTGAACAATTTTATCTCCTCACTGTCACCTTCAAATCCCAACTAGCACTGGGTGGAGATTGGTTTTACCCATCTTAATACATTGGCCTGAGGCCGGACCCTCTACTGGGGTTAATGGATTTATGGTCTTGCCACACTTAGCTTTTATTGAGGGTGTTTCAGAAGAGGTGTGCAGCCCTATCCTTGCCTTGGGCTGACTGATGGGCTGCTTGCTCTCATCTCAGCTGGAGGGGTTGAGAGGAATGTTTTTTTCTCTCATAAAGAGAACTTAGGTTATTGAAACATGTCCTTGTAACGACTATTCTGGGAACCACAAGAAAAACTGAAATTATATCATCTCAATTCTTTTACAGAAACATTTGTCTTAAAATACAGTAAATTTAACCCCTTCATGCAAATGAATATACCTGTACATCCAAATTTTCATGAATGGGGTATAGAGCTGACTCATTCCATACATGGCGGGTGCCAGGTGTTCGATAGAGCCGGAACCCGCCGCTAGCTGCCGAGATAGGAGATAACTCTGATCCTGGCCACTTAACCATTGAGACGCAGTGGGGAAGCCGACCGCAGCTTTCAAGTGATTCGAATGAGAGGTCACAGTCCTTCTTGGCTCCAGATCAGAGTGCCGTCTGATCGCAATGGCATTTGGCCTAATGAAGAATTCCATAGCTGCCATGTTAGTGCTTCTGTTACTTCCTGCCTACATCATTATCTACCAACATAATGCAGAAGTGTGTACAAGCGATCAAGCCCTCTAGTGGTCAAGTGGCCTAGAGGGACACCAAGTCGAAGTATAATTTTTAAAAAAATAAAAAGTTCAAAAACACCGACCTTTTCCATTTTACAAAAAAATAAATAAAAAGTTACACGTAACTGTTACCTCCACTTCCATAATAGTCTGGTCTATTAAAATATGATGTCATTTATCTTGTATGCTGAACGGCGCAGAAGAAAACAAAGTTCCAAAACACCAAAATTTTTCATTTTTGGCTCATTTGACATCCCCCCAAAAAATTGGAGTAAAATGTGATGAAAAAAAATAAAATAAAAATCGCATGTATCAAAAAGTTGTTGGTCGCAGAAAATGGCGCTGCAGTGTAAAGTTCAAAAACAGAGAATGTTTTTGTTTTTTTTTAAGTACTAAAATATAACAAAAACCCTACATGTTTGGTATTACTGGAATAAAATCAACCTACAGAATAAAGATAACACATCATTTACAACTAAGCGTAAACGCCATAGAAGCAAAACCCCCACTAAGAAATTAGCTTGGAAACAGCTCATAAAGCTTCCTTGGATGATGGGCTTCTCCGTGAGCTCACACAAGTCAGGCATGTAATTCGGCAAAGATTTGATAAAAAAAATTGCCGCAAACTCCTATTATCTCTGGGGCAACAGACCTAGCAGAATGCGGGCGCATGCACTTAGAGGCAAGAGAGCCAGACTACAGGCAGTCCTCAAGTTACACCGTTCTGACTTACATCTGTCTCCTAGTTACAAATGGAGACTTATTGGGCGTGCTGGCACTTATGGCTGGCACAGATAATAGCTGTGCAACGACAAGTGCCAGCATGCCACAGTAGAACATGAGGTGAAAATGAGCAAAACAAATGTAAAAACCCTTCCCTATCCAAAACGGGAAAAAAAAACCTTTTGTGCTGGAGTTACATTTAATAAATATACCTATTCCGACGTACATACAAATTCAACTTAAGAACAAACCTACAGTCCCTATCCCGTCCGTAAGCCAGGGACTGCCTGTATTTAACTCCTGTATAAAATCCAAAATGACAAAATAGTCCATACCACTCCAGAAATTCTTGAACAGTTTCATACATATTACTACAACTGATACAATCTTCCCTATCATTCCTATCCCTCAACAGAATACCCCTCTTCAAACCCATTTAAATGATTCCTGGAGAAATCTGCTCTTCCAAAAGTCCCCAAAGACAAATTGGCGCAATTAGAACTGCCCTTCTCAAAATTAGTTATACTTTGCAATTTCCTTACTACCAGCAGGCAAAAGCCCAGGTCCTGATGGATACACAGGAACAATTCTGTAAAAGGACTGGGTGGACTACAATACCCAGAAAGATTAGCAAGATTAGGGTTATTTAGTTTAGAGAAAAGACGGCTTCGGGGGGACATAATACATATGTTTAAATACGTTAAAGGTCAATATAGAGATTTCTCTCAAAATTTATTTATACCCAGGATTGTATCTAGAACAAGGGGGCATACTCTACATCTTGAGGAACGAAAGTTTCTACATAAACATAGAAAGGGATTCTTTACTGTAAGAGCAGTGAGACTGTGGAACTCTCTGCCAGAGGCACTTGTCATGGTGAATTCACTAAACAAGTTCAAAAGGGTTTGGATTGCAT
>JAODAL010002770.1:185000-187849 GCA_025379985.1 Phyllomedusa bahiana | reverse complement strand
TTTCAACTTTACGCTCACCTGGGGTTTCCTTCCCTTTTTCCGCCTTTAAACATGCTAACGTCACTCCCATCCTTTAAAAAAAAACCACCCTTGATCCCCCTTCTGTCCAACTATCGCCCCATCTCATGCCCCTTTTCCCCTCCAAACTCCTCGAGCAGCACTCTCCTTCAAGTCCTCCCACCTCTCCTCCAACTTCTTTTTACCCCTACAATCGGGTTTCCGACCCAACCACTCTACCAAAAACCCGCCCTAACCAAGGTCACCAATGACCCCCCCAACTGCCAAAAGCCTCACCCCCGTACTCTGTCCTTCTCCTTTTAGATTTTTCCTCTCCTTTTGACACTGTGACCCCTCCCCTCCTGCTACAACATCCTCTCCTCCCTCGGCATCACGATTTGGGGCTCTTTCTGGACTCCTCTTTACCCTCTGATCAGACATTCAGCGCCCTCTCATTCCGCTCCACCTCCCCCCCCGGCCCAAATCTCTGTTGGGTGCCCCAGGGGTCAGTCCTGGGCCTTTTTCCTCTTTTCTATCTACACCCTTGGTTTGGGTAACTCAACTTCACATGGCTTTCATTACCACCTATATCTGAGACACCCAGCTTTTATATCCCCGGGCCCAGATTCACCTCTCTTCCCCCCCCCGGGATCCCAGACTATCGTCCATTTCCTCCTTTTTCTCCTCCTGTCCCTAAAACAAAATTTGGGGAGAAAACAGAGTTCATCATTTTTCCACCGCCCCCCCTCCATCCCTCCCCTGATCCTCTATCACTGTCAATGGCCCACACTCTCACCTGTTCCGCAAGTCCGCTGCCTTGGGGAAAACCTCGAAACCCCCTGGGGCCTTCAAACCAACATCCAAACCCTCACCCTGCCTGCCCCCTTTCCCCTTTAAAAAAATCTCTCCATCTGTTCTTTTCCTCAACTTCGACACCACAAAAAGCTCATCCTGCCCTTTCATCCCCAACATCCCCTTCTCTGTGGCCCCCCATCTAGCACTCTTGCTCCCCTTCAAACCCCTCAACTCTGCGCCCCCTTATCCACCTCTCTTCTCGCTACTTTTCCCCTGCCTCTCCCCTCGTCCCAAGCCCTTTACTGCTTCCCATTGCCCGCAATTTTCAAGTTCAACCATGACCACAAGGCCTCCATAAAAACCCCCCCCCCATACATCCTGCCCAAATCTCCAGATATCTCCCCTCACCAATCTCCGCCCCCACAGGGCCTTTTCCTCTCTCTCCTCTTATCAGCTCCTCACATAACCGTTCCAAGACTTTTCTCGGCGCTTCCCCCACACCCCTGGAATGCCTGGCCCCCAAACATCAGACTCTCTGCCACTCCACCGTTTAAAACAACCCGAAAACCCATTTCTTCAGGAGCCCAATAACCTACAAAACCCTGCTGGGGGGGGCCCCCTGTACTACCCCCCCAAACATGTCTGCCCCCCCCCCTCCTGTCTCTTTTTCCCTCCTCCTTGTAATTGAACCTCCGGGGAGGGCCTCTCCCCTCGTGCCCGTTATAAGTCATTCATTGTCATTATTGTACTCACTTGACCTAGTCATAGTATGTGACGGGCCCGCTCAAATGTACACGCGGGCCATGGAATGCATGGCGGCTTAAAATAAATTATGTTAATAATAATAATAATAAACTTGGTAGGCTTGAGTCGTGAAGAAGATAGAGTTTTCAGAGCCCTACACCTTAAAACTATGAGGATTGTGATGGTGCCTGATCAAAGGGGTAGTCATGTTCCGAGAGAACTGGTTCAAATACCGTGGGCGAAATCTTGAGACAGGGCATGGCAGGATTCAGGATATGAGGTGAGGTGGTGTAAGTCATGTGTGTGGTGTGTGTTTTTTTTTTTAATATTCAGATCAGTAGCAAGCGGAGATACCGGTAGGTGTAGACAGCAGATTGAAGAGGAGATGGTAGTGGGCGTGCCGGTATATTGTGGAGTAGTATGGGTGAGAGTGATAGAGCTTTTTTATAGCTGTATGTCTGTACTTGAGTATTGCAGCCAGTGTCAGAGACTACACAGGGTCATGGGGCGATCTAATATGAGGCGGCTGGAAAGAAATTACAAACGAAGAAAGAGACAACCCTGGGTGCTATCGATCAGGACAGATTGGATGAGGGGAGAGTTTGCAGAGATAGGAAGACCAGATAAGTCAGGGAGTTGCAAGTAATCAAAGACGAGAAAGAATATAGAGTCACAATAAGAGTCTGGTTTGTTGTCCTATAAGTCGACACAAAGACGGATTCTGGAGTAGATTCTTAAGGTTGCAGGTGACAGGAGGCGGGCAAGGACTGGATATAGTGCGTTGTGAAGTGACAGATCAGAGATCTGAGTATAACCCGCAAGACAGTGGGCCTGCTTGCCTATGAATTATGGTGGTGCCATCACATCTGAAACATGAAATAGCTAGGGTGGGGTTGGTTAGATAACGGTGAGATGAGCTAACAAGGTTCGAATGAATTGTACTCGCTCACCTACGTCAACATTATGAAGGGTGCACGTAGTTATCGTTTTCGAGACCGACAAGATCTCAAATACATTCAACGTGCAAGTTTGAAGTCGTCAGCAGCCATAATGTATCCCCCCCCCCGCTAAATATTCAAGCTGTTTGAAATCCCATCAGGATTTTAATCGCAAAAAAGATAAAATGTCATAGTTCTATGCGGCACACAAAAATATTATGAAGTCTGGACATTGTGCAGAGAATATGATATTTTAACTTTTCGACACTTTGCTATGGAACAGGTTGTATGTGCTTCTCCACTCATGACTGGCTGAGACAAGTCACAAGAACTAAATAAAAATCAACAGATAAATAAAAATGACTAATTTAGCAT